>PYAF01005984.1:1097136-1117423 GCA_007407185.1 Glycine tomentella
TAAAACAAAATAATATTATCTTTTAATGTTAATATTCAATACAAAATAAATTTTTTTATGTAAAATATTAAATCAAACAAATATATTAAACACATATTAATTAGTAAATTATTAAATAATAAATAAAATAATTTTATTAACATTTACTAAACAAAATAAATTAAAAAATTAAACAAAAGTTTTAAAAAATTACAAACAAAACAACGTCCATGCCATAAACAAAAAAATAAAAAAAAGGTAAAGTCGTATTATACCTAACGACTTTTCCAAAAAAAAAAATAATAATAACGAAAAGACACACTTAGGCCTCATCATTGTTCTGTCTCTAAATGCTTATTTTATTTGGGAACTAAAATATAACTTCAATAAAATTATACTAGTAAGTAGTAGTTAGACAACACCTCAAAAGAAACTGATAACACATAAATAATCGCATTCGTTCATTATTTTTATTAATATATCTAACAGTATATAAAATACTTCATCGAGATGACTAACTATTAAAGGTAAAAAATACGGACTCACCCGTGAGTCCTTTGTTTTGGACTTTACGTTAGAATTAGTCCCTTATGACAGCTACAAAATCTCTTTAATTGAGTCTTTACGTGGTTTTGCAAAAAAGACACTATTCTATGTAAATTTCAAAGACATCATAGTACTTCTTCACTTGTAGTGCTACTTTTTAACACAAAAAATAAAATTAATTTCTTAATCTTTGTCCTAAAAAAAAAGTAAAACTGTTATAAAAATTTAATAAAACATTAAGAATTTTTCTCTTTTTAAATTAAAATGGTGTATTCCAACGCCTAAAATTTGCAGTTAAAGTAATTAAATAAAATATAATAATTACTTGATATTTTAATAATTAATAATATAATATATTTTTTAGTTTAATTTTTATGTACTATTGTGTAAAATTTATACCATCAAGTAATTAGAAATTATAAATGGTATGATCTTTAAAATGATTGTTATAAAAAAATAACTAACTTGATATATATATATATATATATATATATATATATATTTGAATTACAATATAAAAGTTATTTTCACAATCAATGCATAAAGTATTTTTTATATGTTTTTAGAGTTTAATTTGTATGTATGGTTAATGTAAAAACCCTTTTTTTAGGAAAAACTTTTACAAAATCAATTGGAAATAGCATAATTTTTAAAATATTTAATTATAAAATTCAATAAATATATGATATATAATTACTTGTAATTGAATTAAACAATGTAAAGTGCTTTACATAACTATATTTATAAATTTTTTATAGTTAGTTAGTTAAAACTTTTAGTTAATAATTGTAACAGAAAAAACAGATGAAAATGTAATAATATCGTTAAACATATAGTGTATCATTCATGATCTACCTTCGTTCTCTCCTCTAAAAAACAGAGGAAGAGAAAAGAAAGGATAGCATATTAGCATCCCCTGAAGACTCTCTTCTCTCCCTACCGCAACTCTCTCTCTGTCACACACTTGTTTCCTCATCATGTTCTCCTCCAATACATACTCCTTCATGGTAAATTATAACACTTCTCATTCCACATTCCACGTTCAACATTCACCAATACCAACTCCACTATTCCTTTCTTTATCTTGGCATTCATATTATCATCTCATTTTCCCGTTTTTGGTGTCAACTTTGTGCACAGTGCAAGTCAGGCATAGGTAGGTGGTCTTCGTGCAGCAACTTGTCTGCTTCACAGAGGAAGCGTTTGGTTTCTTCTTCGAGAGTCACGCGTTGTGCTCCAACCAATAGCAAAAGCCACGGCGGCGTTGTCATGGAGAATGAGACAAATGGCGCTTCCACGGTGGACGACTTCGACGTCAACCCCATCCCCGCCGGCGGCGTTCGGGATGTGTACGGCGAGGACAAGGCCACTGAGGATCAGTTTGTGACTCCCTGGAGTATCTCTGTTGCTAGGTGAGTCAGTGAAACTTGTTATTGTCATCATCTTCCATTTTCTTATTTGTGTTTGTGATGAATGAATGATTTTTTTATTTTTTTTGTTGGTAAATGTTAATTGTTAGTTTTTTTGTTTGAATGAATTGGACACTGTTGTTTTTTTAGTGGATATTCTTTGTTGAGAGATCCACACTACAACAAAGGACTGGCCTTCACTGAAAAAGAGAGGGATGCTCACTATTTGCGTGGCCTTCTCCCCCCATCAGTTATTTCTCAGGAAACTCAGGTATATTTTCTCATTCTATAACTTGTGTCCTAATAATATTCCTTTTTCTAATAAAAAAGTTTTTATTTTAAGTTTTAGTCCTTTAAAAAAAAAATGGCGTAAGTTTTAGTCTCTATATATGCAACCACCAAGCATGTGGATCCACTGGTGGGATTGTTCTAGCTTAATCAGAGGTTTTGCGTTCGAGTTCTGAGTATGCAGCTGTGTTAAATACTTAAAGGTAGAGTTTTGTCGGTCTTAGTGATCCTACCCGCCTCAAACATGATTGTCACTGGTGGAGGATACTTGTGGTTTAGATAAAAAAATCTTTATATATAAAAGTTTTGGTCCTTAGAGAAAACTTTATGGTAGTATGAAACTGCTACAAAAATTTTCTGAAGGTGATAAACTGCAACAAAAAACTGTATAGGAATTAAAGCTTATGGTTTTCTTGTATGGGAACTAAAACTTAAAATGAAGAAAACATAGTGAATAAGTGAATAGTTTAACCTTAATAAAAAATTGTTGAAGTTGTGTATGACTGTGAGGCTGCTCTACATTGACTGATAGTCATTGATGCCTCATTTGTTCAGGTGACGAAAATGATCCGACATATACGCCAGTATGAAGTTCCATTGCACAAGTACATAGCAATGATGGATCTTCAGGTGCCCTTGTGAACAATCCCCTTTTCTTATTTTATAAGAGAATTATATATTTAATATTGTTTTCAGTTTGTTTCTCCATTTTACTTTTACTTTGTCAGACACGGTACATGTTATTATGTTAATAAAACACAAGTAGAAAACTTCAATCGAAAAAAGGAAACGTTTATAAAAAAAAATTCAATACAAGCTTTTAGGAACATTTAATAGGGTTCATTACATGTTCTTTAAGCATCGTCCTTATTATGGCACTCCTTAGTGTGTGTTTGCTTTGGAGCATTGTTGCATTCCAATGCATGTTGAACGCCAATCCTCCTTTCATTGGATTGGCATTCAACGGCAATCAGCGCCATTCCAAACACACCATTAGTTGTTGGCCACACCCTTTTGCTTATAGCATGGAACTGAAATATTTGTAGAATGCAGTATCACAAAATTGCAAGTGCATAAGATAAGCTGTGAATAGTGACTCCAAAACATTTTCATAGAACTCTGAAGATTTGTATGTTTCCATAAATTTGCACTTGTCTGCGCATTTGTACTGTTTTTGTCATGATTTCTGTTTTGAACTTGGAATCTTATCTTTACCATGAAATCATGTCTTTGGAGAACTTTATTTGCAAATTTTGGGAGTGGATTTTAATGTTTTCCATTCGTTATTTGCTGGGTAGCAGGAGAGGAATGAAAGGCTGTTTTACAAGCTTCTACTTGATCATGTTGAGGAGTTACTCCCAGTTGTGTATACTCCAACTGTTGGCGAAGCTTGTCAGAAATATGGGAGCATCTTCATGCATCCTCAGGGTCTTTATATAAGCTTGAAGGAGAAGTAAGTTTGAGTTCTTTGTCCTTGTAACCTTTTAGTTGAATGTACTGTGTCTATTATTTTTCTTAAATTAATTATTCCACTTTCACTTGGATGTGGTTTAAAGAGGGAGGATTCTTGAAGTACTAAGGAATTGGCCTGAGAAGAACATTCAAGTCATTGTTGTAACTGATGGAGAGCGAATTCTGGGTCTTGGGGATCTAGGCTGTCAGGTGATTTTATTATACTTGTTCACGTAAAATTTTTTACGATGTTTATATTGTATGATCTAATACTGTAGTCTCTCCTTTGCTACTGTATTATCAGGGGATGGGAATACCAGTAGGAAAACTTTCTTTATATTCAGCACTTGGCGGAGTTCGTCCTTCTGCTGTAAGTATTTTCAGTCAACTATGCCTGTCACAAACTTCTTGTGATATATTACTTTGTTTTAAGATGCTACTGAAATTTGAGATGCAGATTTTAGCCCTCAACATATTGAATAGGTTAAAATAATGCAAGGAAAAAAAACAAAAAGAAAGGAAGTCGTTTGAGAGACTCCTATATTTGGTCCCTAGTTAGGTCCTTACCTCTTTGGAAGAAAGAAAAAAAATCTTGATTTCAACAATGGGCAACATTACAATTTGCATTGATTGTTATGATTTTTATACAGAAAAGTAATGTTCTAATTTAAAGTTAGCTTGATGAGTAGCATTCAATTTTGGAAGTTTATGAAGAGTGGCTCCTATGTTCCAAAAATTGTATTTGGCTTCCACTTTTTATTACAATTGTATCATTATATTATCAACCTGTTTCAGTGCTTGCCTATTACCATCGATGTGGGTACAAACAATCAGAAGTTGTTGGATGATGAATTATATTTTGGGCTCAGGCATAAACGAGCAACTGGGCAGGTTGGTTCATAATTTGTTTTATTTACTTGGCCTCAATTTTAGCTTCAGCCATCCTGTCATTTTATATATACCATAATAATAAATTTGCTTCTACCTTTTCGGTTTCCAGGAATACACTGAACTTCTGCATGAATTTATGAATGCAGTCAAGCAAAATTATGGTGAAAGAATCCTCGTTCAGGTACTAAGCAGTATGCAAAGACATCATTTCTTGCCTTATTGGACGGAAAGTGCAACGCTTGCTAATTTCAATTTCCTGTTTTCGGAATCTGTTTTGCCATATTTTAGTTTGAAGACTTTGCAAACCACAATGCTTTTGATCTACTTGAAAAATATAGGACAACACATCTTGTCTTTAATGATGATATTCAGGTAAGTAAAGTATTGTATGTTTTCAATAATGAATTTGGATAAATTGGTAACCGATAATTATCTCTTATATCTTATCCACTTTGTTTCAGGGAACAGCGTCAGTGGTCCTTGCAGGACTAGTTGCAGCTCTAAAATTGGTTGGGGGAGACTTAACTGATCACAGGTTCTTATTCCTTGGTGCTGGAGAGGTAAGTTACTACCATTCTAAGAACATGTGTCCTTCTTCATTGTTTCTTGGAGATAGGAAAGTTTAAACATTTCCTGTCAGAGTAAAAAGGTGTTAAAAAAGAGTGTTGAACATTATCAGATCACTTTGAATTGTTCACTTACATTTCCTTACAACTATCTAGTATATCATGCATGTCCTTGTGGATGAATTGTATGGTTTGTGGTTGCAGGCTGGCACTGGAATAGCAGAACTCATAGCACTTGAAACATCAAAAAGGGTTAGATTTATGATGTGTGAGCATTGCATGAATGATTTAGATTTATCAAGAAACTAACTAATGTTTTTACAGACAAATGTCCCCCTAGATGAAGTGCGCAAGAACATTTGGTTGGTGGACTCAAAGGTAGTACTGAAATCCAATTTAGTTCCTTCCTGTAGAGAGTAACTTGCTTCTTTTCCATTCTATTAATCTTTTGTTCCTACTTTGGCAGGGTTTGATCGTGAGTTCCCGTAAAGAATCACTTCAACATTTTAAGAAGCCATGGGCTCATGAACATGAACCTGTTAAGGAACTTGTAGATGCTGTTAAGGTATGATCTCCGTCTCTCTCTCTCTCTCTCTCTCTCTCTCTCTCTCTCTCTCTCTCTCCCCCACCCAGAGAGAACGCTAGTTTCAAATGTCTTACATTTCACTGTTTTCTTCTCAGGAAATTAAGCCAACGGTGTTAATTGGAACATCAGGACAAGGGAGAACTTTTACTAAAGATGTGATTGAAGCTATGGCTTCCATTAATGAGGTAATATGTCAATCTACAATTGCCTACCTAGTATGCATTTTGATGTGCCACAGAATCTAATCCATCCATCATTTGTAATGCTTGTAGAAACCTATTATTCTTTCTCTTTCCAACCCGACATCACAGTCGGAATGCACTGCTGAAGAAGCTTATACTTGGAGCCAGGTAATATGAAAACAAAGCTAACATCTTCCTATTATAATAATTACAATATTACCTAGCTTATTTATATAATTAGATTGCTATTATTTGGCTGGAATGGACGAGTAATGACTATTATCATTTCTTCTTTTTATGTTTCTTATCCATTTGCTTTTCTATCAGGGACGTGCCATTTTTGCTAGTGGGAGCCCATTTGCCCCAGTTGAATATGATGGAAAAGTGTTTGTGCCTGGCCAGGTCTTAATGTAGTTCTTATAAATGTTAAAAAAAATTCATATCATATGAAAATGAAATTTAATTTGAATGTGTTCTTTGTTAATCAGGCTAATAATGCATACATTTTTCCTGGATTTGGTCTTGGTTTAATAATGTCTGGGACCATTCGAGTGCACGATGACCTGCTTCTGGCAGCTTGTAAGTGCATTAGAAATTCAAACATTTACTCAAATATTAAGCTTGGAACATACTTTTTTTAATAATTTAAATGAAAAATTCTATTTCTTGGAACAGCTGAGGCTTTGGCTTCACAGGTGACCCAGGAGGACTATGACAAGGGACTAATATACCCACCATTCAGCAACATCAGAAAGATTTCAGCACACATTGCTGCCAATGTTGCTGCTAAGGCCTATGAGCTTGGTGAGCCTTAGTTTTCCTTTTTTTTTTATGTTTCCTGTTTTTAATACTTTTTCTCCTTGAAATATTATAAATAATTTTACAACAATAATGAAATTGAGTTCACATTCTTGCTCAGGCGTGGCCACTAGCCTTCCTCAACCAAAAGATTTGGTGAAGTTTGCTGAGAGCTCTATGTATACACCACTCTATAGAGGTTACCGGTGAAGTGACAATAGACCATTTTTTCAATTTTTTGGGTTTTTTTTTTATTACAAAATGTTTTTTCTTACTTTTCTACCCAAGTTATTGTATTTGGTGGAATAGAAGTTAAGGTGGTTGTTAATATAGGTAGATGGACTCAAGCAGAGCTTGAAATATTTTGTATTTGGATATGAATTTCATGTGACAATAATTTAAATTAGAAAATGAAGCATTTGTAAGCATCCACAAGCATAAATACAATAATATAGAGTGTACGGATCCAAAAAGAAAATGTATACTATTATGGATGCTACTTTTCCTTTCAATTATTCATTATAATCATTTAGATTCTGTGCACCTTGAGTGCTGCATACTCCAGAAGAAAGCATCACCAAATGTAACTTGTTGACTGTTGAAGAAAACTTGTACTCCTATGTAGCACACTCTCCTGAGTGTACATATACGAATGAGCATAGGAATCTTTGAATAAAATCAGCTGAGTCATCTAAATCCGAGCACTTCAAATTTGTTTTATAAAATCTATATCTATTATTCTTTAGGATAGATTTCTTTTTTTTGTGAATTCTTTAGGATAGACTTAATTTAATTCATTTTATGTCATTTTAGAAAACAAAAAAAACATTTATTTTGATTATTCTTTTTCGATATTTTTACTACTCAATTAAGAAAACATAATAAAAAATAATATATTGAAAGGATTTTTATAGTTAGCAATTCAGTTAAATATATGTACCTTAGAAAAATGAAGTTTGCTTAATAACTTTCATAATCTTTCTCAACTTAATTATGTTCCAATTATTAAGTATCTACTTGAACTTTATTTTTTTGTTATAAGGGGAGAGTAACTCGAAAACATTCGGGAGTGCAGAATCAGTTATATGAGAATAAGTTTGCCTTAGCTCAATATAATAATTATGAAAAAAAATAGTAAAATTAAATATTTTAGATCCTCTAAAAAAAGAGTATTTTAGATTGTGAAAAATAATTCTCCTTGAAGTTGGGCCGAAGAAGGTCAGTAATTAATATAGTTTGATCCTTATTACATGGGCTTTATTAACTCTTATGTCCAATCTCTTTGAACTATCCATCTCAATCACATGATCAAAAGTTAAACGAATAAAAATCCATCACAGAGAAAGTAAAAATGGAAATAAAATATTGCATATATAAGCACTATTAAGTGTTATGTTGAAGATTAAAAGTTGTGCCTTTCAAAATTAGACTGACGACCAAAAAAATTTAGAGACTAAAATCAAATTGAACTTCAAAAAGTAGAAAGACCAAAAATATATTTGACCCATTTACATAAATATTGAATTGAATCTCCCTATACAATTTATGTTCCTTTCTAGATCAGCTTGAAACCTTAAGGATAATTTTGGTAGCGACTTGAGAGGAAGGAAGCAGAGGGAGAAGAACCCAGTATAAAATTTAAAATTTATGAACATCAAATTTATAGATATAAAATAATTTTCTATTAACATTAAGATAAGATTGATAAATTTAAATAATAATATTTGGAAAAAAAATTATAATGTGTTTAGAATAGAATGAGTCACGAGGTACATTGAGTAAAAATCTATTGATAAAAGTCTTTATGTTTAATATGAACTTTTAAATTATATATATATATATATATATATAGAAAGATTAATTATTAAATTAATAAATTTAAAATTATGGATTTTACTTATTATTGTGGAAGAGTTGAGTATGAACAAATTATCAGCATGATAACATTAGTTACTATTGAAAACTAAAAAAATTGCAATAATTATATAGGGACCTTTAACACTTTTCCCTTCTTGATTTTCATTTAGATCATATTCTCTGTTCAACATATGCTAGCTGTTTTTGTATAGAATTTGTGATAAAGTATTAGAGATTGGGTAGATCAATTGATGTGAGATATATTATTTTAATTTAATTAATAGTTTCGAGTTTTAGTTTTGAATATACATTTATATTAAATACTCAAATAGAGAATTTTGTATTCTTTATTATTCTACCCATTTCAAGTAAGCTTATTTCTCATGAAAATAAAATTTGTGATAAAAAATTATAACTAAATAATAATATTGTAAGATTATTATGTTTTATATGAAAATTTAAACTCTATACATATAAATTTAATCTAAACTATTCGTTATAATTGTCACTATTATAAGTTTTATATTTTAATCTCTATATAAGACAATAATAAATTTTAAGTTGTATTTGTTTTTCCGTTCAAAACTTGTTCAACAATTGAACCTTTTACTTAATCATGTTCAGTGACAAATTCAAAACATTTTAGTTGTGAGTGAAACTCACTTATATAAATTAGTGGTAGCAAGATTCATATTATAACTTATTCTTTAAACTAAATTATAAATTATAAAAGTAATATATAACTACACATACATGTTATACTAAGAAAAAATAAAAAAAAAAATAGTGGGAGCAATTGTCCCATCCTCCAAGAAGCAGATCCGTCCTGATCATGTTCAATTGAATTGAAAAGTATGGGAATTTTGAAGAAAAAAAACAGACATTTAGTACTTTTTTTTCTTCTTAATAACACTTAGTACTTATTAATGCATAAACGTTGGTTTGGAATAATAGAAACTGAGAGGAAGGAAAAGGAAAAGATTTTTAAAAAATAACCATTGTCCCGTTTGGTTGATTAAAACGAAGGAACACAATCCAAAAAAGTAAATAGATCCCACTATTTTTACAATTTTCTCATTTTGTATGAAAAAAGTGGTGCTGGCAGCTTTTGTGAGACATAGTACAGAATTACCCTTTTTTCTATACACACTTTTTTTTTATTAGAGGAATTTATGTAATTTTATATACAGATATTTTTTCTATGCGATTAAACATGAAAAAATAATTTTTTTTTCTTTTTTCTTTCATTTTCTTTCTAGCCAAACAATCTAAAAGTTATCTATTTTTCCTTTCCTTTTTATTCGCATCCTTTCCAAATGAAAGTCTAAAAGTTAAGTTTTAGTCCTTAATCCTCTTTGATCTTTTACACTTGGTGATATATGGTATTCTTGCAGATTATAATTTAGAGGATTCTGTATAGACTACGTATAATTAATTATTGAGCCTTGTTTCCCAAGCTTGATTGATTAGCTGAACTGTGCTTCATTCTAGTTTCTGAATCTCGAATTTTACCTACCTAGCTAGCATTGTTGTGTATTTTCTTTCTGCATAAGAATAAGAACTTTATTATGACAACATAGTAGGCATACGAAGCCATGATTGTATTGACAATATCTCTCGTGTCTCTAGGACATGCTGACAACTGCATTTGTGAGTGATAGGAAGAGTACCTGATTACTTGGTAGCAGTGTTTTCTTCTTTTCACTGATTTGGCTAGTTATATATCTATCTATCGTCCTTTGTTGGCATTTGATGTTGTGTGTTGTTGGTCCCTCCTTTTTTCAAGGTTACTACGAGGATCATTTCTTGTTCATCTTATCTTTTGTTGGATAAATTTTTTGGAGAACAGATCAAAAGTTGCATTGTCTTTAGTGGGCATGCATGCTAGCTGCTTTCAACAATATGTTATGTCTTCATACCAATGGATTCTGTTGTGAAGAAGATGAGCAGAATTTATGCTGCCAGAGGAGATAGAATACAATACAATACAGTCACTTTGAAAGCAACTTCTGCTGGCCTCTCTCCATACCCTAAAGACGTGTCACCACATTCTTGATGAGGAAAGGAAAGAATAGGTATTGCCTTTTTTCAGGTCCTTCACTTGTTGATGCTTCAACGTGGTAACCCATATCAGAAACTTATTCTTTGACGTGGCATCTCATATGTGGTTGAATGCAATTCGTCCATGTGTCTCTTTTTTTTATGGTATCTTTTTCGTTTTTCGATAAATTTTCAACTGGTTTGAAATTATTATGATTTCCATTAATCTTCATATCACATTTTAATTAATTGTTATTAATTATTTTTCATAAGTTAAAAAAATAATTAAATGCATGTCAAATAAAAGTCATATATATGTGATAAAATCATATCACCTAATAATTTCTCTAGTCAGAAATAAATAGTAGATGCAATCAATACTTTTTGGCATAAAGATGGACATGAAGAAACTTAGATCGACATGTTAATTTGCTATGCTTGGTAGGTTATTAATTAAAGATAAATATTCTTTTATTTGGCTCGTACTTTCTAGTTTAGTTACAACATTTAAAAATAAATAAATCTCCTGATTTAAAAGTCATGAAAAATTGACATTGCTTATGATCTTTTCTTAATTCTTTAGGTTATGTTGGTAATAATGATTCTGCATGGTCGTAGTACAAACATCATCAGCATATGCTGTATAATATATTTTCTTCTCTCTCATAGTACCCCACTCATATGGGCTTTAAATAGTTTAGACATGTATTTCTACAATTGGAGCTAATTATTGGCTGAACAAGAAAAATGATTAATATACCTTACTGCTAGTTCCTGTTATCTTTGTTGCTGATGCAAGTATATATAGGTAGGAATGATCATTGTCCACGGTGGGATCCTTATCAAGACAGGAGATAGTAATGAGAGAAAGGAAAAAAAAAAAAAATGAGCCACAATCTGCCAAACTTGAAAATGACTGAGAAACCAGATTCTGATCCCTTTCCTTCCACCACTCAAAACATTAAGCTTTTTAACTCTTTACATACAAAGAAACATGTGACCGCATACATTTTTTTTATCATAAATATCAATTGTTAATATTATTAAGTTTTATTACCAAGGAATTCAAGTCCATAATCTTTGCTCCCTTTCTTTTTTCATCATTATCATTAGATGATTCTTATATCTCCGACCAAACACATGAGTGCAAGAGAAAACAAACAATATGCTTGTTATTGAAGGGGAAGAGGGTTGAATTAGTCCTTTCAATTCAGTACTGGGGCGAAGCAATTAATAAAGAAAGAATAGAGGCAGTATCTCTTCTCCAACACTTAATTTTCCTTTTAAACTTTTCGCTTTCCTGAAATTGTTGATAGGGACATATGATGGACCACTAAGGTGCATGGCAAAAAATTCTCTCATTATGTCAATCATTGGGAATTTTTCTCTCTTAATTTGTTTCCCTCTTTTTGGTCACTTGCTGATTCTCCTCTTCATTATATTCTCTGTGCACCATACCTTGCCACAGTAACATGGTTTTGTTCTGTCCAAGTCATGTTAATTTTACATGTACAAACACAAGGCAAAACACTGTAGAAGAGAGCAAGTGGAGTACTTTGTGTAATATATATGTAGCCCTTGAGGGTTGCCTCTACAATGCTTCATCACTTACCTTTATGTAGTAATGGTCCATGATCATTACATGGACAACAAGGCAAGAAAAGAAAGATTACGGAAGCACAGAAGCAACAAAAAAAACAAATAGTAGTTGAAATGAACGCTGTTAAATTAAATTTGGGGTTGCCATTCACTGCTGCCATCGCGTTATTCAACTTGGTTATAAAGTGCAACGTGTTTCTTGATTCTACTATATATACAAATTGTCGTATATACGAGTGTCTGCATAAAGACAGATACGATTATACACTAGTATAAAAAAGCTTTTTATATCAACAATCTGTATTGATTCTACTATATATTTGAGGAAATTGACGATAAGTATATGAGACAGTGATATTTTTGTAATATTGAGATAGATAAATAGATCAGTTGTTTAAAGACTTGATTTAGAAGGTTGGTTCTTTAGTGACATCTTTTAGGACTTCAACTTTAAAATAAAATAAAATTCTCCTTAATAAAAAGTTAGTTTATGTATAAAAATTAATATGAAAGTTTTTATAAATTAACATTTGTCAATAAAAGGTGAAGGGGAAGATACAGGATAAGCATTTTCTATTGCTAGAAGGTGAAGGGGGAGATGCAAAACAAGATATAACAATCGATGGCCGCCACGAGGAAAGAGCACATAACCATGACAACGTACATATGTAATGACAATATTTATAATTTAGATTGTAAATGTATAACAAGTGGTTTACATTATGTGAATTGGTCTGGCAAAGTATAATTTTGCGATACGGTAAGTATGTTTGAATTGGGTTGATAGGTATATGTTATGTATTAGAGAAATTGTTTGTGTTAGTATTATTAAAACATATTTTCTACATCCATTATAATTATAATTTATTAAAAATTCACCTATTCTAATGACCTGTTTAGATAAGTTTCTCTAGAAGTACTTCTAGAAAAAGAAAATATGAAAAAAATGAGATGAGTTTTTTTATAAGTAAAAATAAACTCTCCATTAGTTAATTTTGAGAAGCTCACCAATCTAACTTCTCTAAAAGATGAAATGACATCTACAAATTAGTTAATGGAAGACTTATTTTAATTTATGGAAAAATTCATTTCATTTTTTTCTTCTTACTTTTTTCTTCTAGAAGTGCTTCTAGAGAAACTAACATCCAAACAAGTCCTAAATCAATCAAGATAAATTTCTCAATCCATTACTATAACTTAATTTTCTAATCAATTCCAGAATTAATTTAGAAAGTAGTTTTTTCTATCAATTGTTTGACTTGTTCTACATCTATTTATTGGAACTGATTTAAAAAAGTAAAAAACAATACATATTAAACATACTTTTTGTACTATTTATATTTTAATACTAGATTACAAGTTTATATATTAGTGTTGATTCTTACTTTTATATAAAAATAAAAAGTTTTCAATTAAGTAAGAAGTTATTAAATTTACATATAAAAAAGTTATATTTCCCATATTTCACCATTGCAATTTTTATTGATACAGTCTTTTGATTATCCTCCAGAATATATCAATGTTTTGCTTATAAGTGAAATGTTATAAGTATGATCCAGTGAATTTTTTCCTTTCAAAAAATCATGTGTTCACAATCAAATGATGTAAAAACATAAAAATGTGCATTAATATTAAATACTTTAAATTACGGTAAAGAGAATGTTAATTAATATTTTAAAGAAATTGATTAAGAAATAATTTTTTTAAAAGGTATTGGAGTATTAATATATATTTCCATCGACATTTTCAATACAATCACTTAATGATACACTAAAAAACAATTACTATTTAGTTTTTGAAAAACTAGTGTTGGCGATCGAGGCTGTCGCTAGTATCATCGATTTAGCATAGGTTTGTCTAACGTTAGTTTCTTTATTTAGCATTAGTCATTACAACTGCGTGATTAGCATTGATCAATCAACAATGCTAAAATAATTTTTGTTAATGTTTTTACAATGTGGACACAATTTTGCTTTCTTTTTTTCATTTTTGCTTTAAGAAAATTTGTTGTTGTTGACCGTTCATAATGCGGGTTCTTAAATGGTGGTGTTTCTTGACACAAGGTGGCGACTCATCAAGGGTAGAGATGTGTGGACTAGGGCTTGGTAGTGAGGCTCTGGTTGCTAGTTTAAATGTGTTAGGTTTATGAGTTAGAATGGTTTGCTTTTGTGATTTTTGAAGGTTCTCACCAGTTATAGGATTTGATTTGTAGCTCTCAAAGAGCAAAAATTAGTATCAACTTGGTTGATACTAATCAAACAATGCACACTCACAGAAAAGGATTAACATTGACTCTTAATAATTGTTGGTCTTTTCAGCCATCAAAAACAAATTAGTACTATCAATTACATTAATAATAACTTTAAAGTTGTTACTTCACTTGTACTAAAATAACAATTAGTGTTGATTCTCGTGATTAGCATGGCCAAAACCAACGCTAATATACATTTTCTTATAATGATTTGCAAAGAACATAAGATTAAAAAAAAAGGGTTATTATCCTTTTTATTTTTAAACTTTTTTGGATTTCTTTTTAGTCTCTCATCTAATTTTGATTGAACTTTTTATTTGTTACCACTTTTACTTTTTAATTTCAAGTGATAACATTAACAAATAAATAATGTAACTGCGATGTTGGTGGTCATTAAGAAGTTTGATAAGAAAATTAAGTGTAATTTATTTTAGAAGTGTATTACTAATTTCTCGTCAGTCAGTTAATTTGACGTCATTAATTATTAATTATTATAAATAAATAAAGGATTAAAAAAATAATTTACACAAAAAAATTAGTTATGATTATTCTGTCAAACTTATCATTATTATTGTTACTTAGCAATAAAAGTTAAAAATGATAATAACCAAAAAATTCAAAAAAAGTTGACCAATCAGGAACTAAAAGCATAGCTTCAAGTTTAGAAAGAAATAGTAAATCCATAACAAATTATTATGACATTATTTTCATCAGACGAATAATGCCATTTTCCAACACTTGATAACATCTATGCATTTCTACTTTCTTTCTTAACTAGATTTGTATCACATCTGATATGAAATACATATTTTCGTCCAGGAATGGGATAATATGTCACTGTCAGACAAGAACAAGGTTGAAATATTAGCAATGTCTTTTCATAGAATCAACGATTTGCTTCACTTTTCTTTCTGCAAGTTATTACTTCTAGAAATCTTATTAATATGTGTAGTACTACTATTATGAAAGAATGGTAGTACAGTTAACAAAGGCGATTTTTTTTTTCTCAATCATAAATACTAGCTGGGCTAATTTAGGATAAATTCTTTGTCTCATGCGATACCCAATATTTTAAGGGTATAATCAAATTTGTTAATAAATTTCCTTTTCCTTTCACCCAATACATCCTTGTTCGTCTGTTTTTGTCCTTCCACCAATTAACAGATATGGAACGAAAATAACTTACTGCATTTATATTATAATAAGGAATTCACAAAATAAATTTAATGAACAAACAATATGTAATTGAAAATTTTCAATATAATTTTGACTCTTAAACTATAAATTTTGTTCATAAAAAACTATTATCTATGTACAATTAAAACATGATATTAATAAATTAAATTTAATGTATCTGCCTTCAAAAGTTGTCTGTGGTGAAAAAAATTCCATCCAGACATGACTTAGTCGAGAGCACATGGTATCTGCTAATTTGGTATGTCTCTCATATTAAAAAAGGTAAAGGGAGGAGGAAGAGGTTCTAATTATTCTTTATTTCCTTTCACGTCCAATGTTCATAACCTACTTTTTCAATCTGATTTTTGAGCAGTTTGCATTGACGTGGTTCGACATGAAGATGACACGAGACAATGCTAAGTAGAGATATGAATGGGGACGAGATATTAAAGCATTTATATTCGTGTCTGTGTTTAGAAAAAAATATTTAGACTCAAAATATAAATTGTAACAATAAAACCTTCAAGTATAAATAATAATTTTGGTGTCCACTTTTAAGTTTTAAGTTTAATGAGTAACTATATATTCATACCTACCTCCAATAAGATAATTTTCTTATTTACTGTTATCAAACTAATAAAATAATGAATTATTTTAAAACTAACTATGCAAAATAATAAAATAAAAATCTTAATTAAAAATGTAACATCAATTCAATTAAAAAATCTGAAAAATATTAAATATTAGTTATAAAATATAACAAACGTGTAATTATTATAAAATTATATTTTGAAAATAAAATCATATTTAAGACAAACCCTACTCATTCTATTATTGTAAGTAGTCATTATATCCATGTTCAATATTCTCCTCTTACTTTTATTCTTTAATAAAATATCAGTCCTTCCTCAAATAAAAAAATAAAAAAAATAGCAGTCCTCTTGCCTTTTCCGGTATACGGTATACGTGTTAGAAATTCAAGATTCTGTAGTTTGGTTTCCATTATACTGCAATTCTATAAAGTATATATAAACTCTTGATTCTTGAACACTTTTAGATTTTTACTTATATAAGATATTTGTACAAAACATCTGGAAAAAAAAATCTAAATGTTATATATTCGGGATACTATAAATTTGTAATAAACCTGAAAAGCTACACATAAAAAATTTATATTGAAAAATAAAATTCTAGAATAATAATTTTCCTTTATGTATAAATTTAAATAATAGTTTTTCATCTAAAATTGATAAAATAAATCAATGCATAAATCTTTCTTCTCTAATTTATAAAATACAAAATTAGCATTAAATATTATAGAGATTACAAGCATCTTTTACAGAAAAATAAAATAAATAAACATATTCAAGTCAAATAGAATTATATTCTAGATAAAAAAAAATTCCTTAAGTATTTAAATAATTATATATTAAAAACTTATAAAAATTAATTTAGTTACATCTAAGACTCTTTATCTATTTTTAATAATATATTTATGAAGATCAAATTCAAATTTTTTTCTCACACCTCTTATCAAGAATTATATTTATTAGATAAAAATTATTATTAATTAAGTTAGAATAATTGTATATCATATATGAGATAATATTTAAAAGAAAAAGGAAAAAAGAATTAAAAAAACAGCTAGGATTCAATGGATTTGGATTGAAAATGCGTCGACGTATATCACGTCATTTCAATTTTCTGTAGTAATGTTCCCTATCAACATAACGCTAATGCGATGCTCAATTATGGCCCCACCACCATTCCGTACACCCACTGTTTTCTGCGGCTGTAAGTAAAAAAAAAAAAAAAAAAAAAAAAAAAAAACAATTGAAACATCTTGACGCCAGTTTCATCTTTTCGAAATAATTCTTTTAAGTCATACAGTAATTATTTCTTTTTCAAAAATTTATAAAAATAAAAGGATTAATTTTTAAAATAAATTCAATCAAGCACGTGCATTAATTTCTTTTAGTAAACTTTAAATCTCTAAACTTTTTGAGAAAAATTAGAAAAATTTATATTGATATTTGGGGTGCACGTTATCATTTTAAAACTTTTTCATATTAATGTCCTAACAGAGATTTATAATTTAGAAAAATGATCCTGTACTAATAAATATTTTATAAACTCGGTCTCTCATCCATGCCCCTATAAAAATATATATTATAGTCTCGTCATGATGAATAAAAATAGGTCAAATCAGTCCAGATTTTGATAAATCTAAACCTGATCCACATCATTATTATTAAGTTTGAGTCTGGTTTCTTACATGTTAAAAATAAGTTATTATCATCTAAGTCTGATCTACATAAAAATTTGACCTAAAAGTCTGTATATAAAGTCTGATTAAATAAAAATAAATAATTAAAATAAAAAATAATATAATAGATATATTTCTCTTATAAATTATAAATTATCAAATATGATCTTATAAGTTATAGATATGTTTCTCTT
Source organism: Glycine tomentella (assembly GCA_007407185.1). Taxonomy (NCBI): domain Eukaryota; kingdom Viridiplantae; phylum Streptophyta; class Magnoliopsida; order Fabales; family Fabaceae; genus Glycine; species Glycine tomentella. Next base: position 1,115,217 of record PYAF01005984.1, read on the forward strand.
AATCATTTTATGATATTTTCAAGGTAGTTTTTTAAAGTAGTTGATCATCCACATTTATAATAAGAAAAAATATTTTTAGAAAAATAAATATATTATTTTAAGTTTTTAATATATATATATATATATTAAATAGGTTAGTCTGATAAGTCTAACAGACTTTTTTTTTTAAAGTTTGAGTCTGACCTTTATATTTAAACAGAAAAGTCTTAACATAATCTTTATAATAAACAAATCAGGCCAAATCAAATCTGAAATAGATCAGACCAAAGACTCCTGATAGACTGCCTGACTCATTTTCATTCTTACTCCCATAGCTTTTTTTAATGTTCTAAATGATCTATCTTAAAGTATGTAAAAAATAAGTATTGTATTTTTAATATTTTGATAGAGTATCTGATTCTTATGTCTTTTAACTTTTACGAGAAAAAAGTATTTGGAAATTTTTTTATAGATGTAAAATTTGGATTATTCGCATCAACATTTTTATTTGATTTAGTATTACTTAATGATAAGTGTTCAACGATACCAATAAAGTCCAATATAAGTGATAAATAATTAAGTTTCTTAAATATATTGACAAGAGTTTTATTGTTTTGATCGTGTGAATAGATAAACTTTATTAAAAAAAAGCGAAATCTATTTTTATGATATCTACACATCTAAAATTAATATCATGACTTTCAACTTTAAAGATACCTTATTTATAACAAATAATAATAAGTGTTCACAAATGAGTTTATTTAAAGTTAGTCAAATATTTGTTAAGATAAGTATCATTACTGCCTTGTATTTTAAATATTTTAGTAGAATACGTGATTTTTTACAAGAATAAATATTTAAGATTTTGAGTAAAATAATCTATAATACATTAACAATATAAATACTTTTTGCATGTTATTTAATCATAACTTAACATATATAATAAATTAATAAAATTTTATAATAATTATATTAAAAATCATACCTACTTTTTTTTTATCAATAGTCATACCTACTATAATTGTTCATTAATTAACAAACAACATCGAATTTTTTTAGAGAGATTATATAAAAATTAAACTCTCGAGACTTTTATCTTCTAACTAAAGTTGACTTAACCATCCCTAAGTTTTGATTTGGAGATAACTTACTAAATAACAAGTATCTTACATTAACTCACTTGATCCAGGATTCCATATTTAAAAAATAGAAAGAATAAAGGCGTGCCCGTTCAAACTAATAAAGGTTTAATTATCATGCTTATTGATTTCAGTGGTAAGAAGCTTACTTTTCTATAAGTAAAATCTTAAGTTCTACAAATGAAAAAAGTTTAGGGAGTTATTTATATATAGGCACCAATATACTTGTAAAATAATAAAAAAAGAAGGAAACAAAATAAACTGTAATGAAAAAATTACGCACGCAATTCTTAATTTGTTTAGGAAAAATCTTTTCTCTTTGTTCCAAATCAGTGTTGTGATTCTTCTTCCTCTTTTCTCTCAACCTTGAACTCGGACACACCTCTTAACTAATAGGTCGTCCATTATATTGTTTCCTAAATGTAGGCATTCTTCTTCCTCTTATCGCAACAACATTGGACTTCAATTTGGGGAAATTTCTGTATTTCATTAACTCTTAGAGATGCTAACTAGAACAGTGGAAAAAGATTTTAGACTTAAATTTACTTTCAATTTCTGTAGTTTTATGATTGTGCAGCTTTGGTCTTTCAATTTCTGTTAGAGGTTACGTTAACAAATTTTGTTAAAAAATTGACACTAAACTAACAGTGAACAAAAATTGTTAAATTTTTTAAAAAAAAATTGAGGAACCAAAACTAGACAATTATAAAATTATATGGGTAAAAAATGAATTTAAGCCAAGATTTTACCAAAATTACATTTTCCAGTGACATTGTTTTTTATTTGCATTTGTTCTTTTTTATTATACATGTGCATTTTTAAGGAAAGAGGAATGTTAGCAGCAATTTATGTGATATTTTCTTTTAATACTGTGTCGGTGATGGGTTAAAATTTGTTAAAAATAATCAATGGATCTGAGTTTTAGATTAGGACAAAAAATCATTAAATGAAAAGTGTGATAATCAAAATTGATGATTTTTAATAAATTTCAATCAATCATAATAAATATTGAAAAGATAGTTGAAAAGAAAGTGTTGCTAGAATTACATTTTAAGGAAAAAGTTATATGCAAACTAAATATACTACACT
>PYAF01005984.1:1123899-1140930 GCA_007407185.1 Glycine tomentella
AAAAAAAAAAAAAAAAGGTAAAGTCGTAAGTTTTCATACGACTTTACCAAAAAAAAAAAGTTAATGAAAGTCGTAAATTATTATACGACTTCCTAAAAAAAATTATGGAAGTCGTATTATAATTTACGACTTCTTTAAAAAAAATAAAAATCATATATTTGTTGATGATTTTATTTTACGACTTTAAAGTCGTAAGTTTAAAAAAAATTAGGTTCAGAAGTCGTAATATTTTATCCGATTTTAGACTAATTAAAGTAAAAGAATGAAGTCGTAAATAATTTTACGATTTGCTTTTTAGAAGTCATAAAATTTTTTACGACTTACCCTTTTTCCGTAAATAATTTAAAAGTTACCCTTGATCGGTAATTATTAAAATAAAATACCCCCTTTCGGTAAAAACGCCACAAAAATCCCTCTGAGCTCGAGTCCGAGGAATGATTACCGAAAGAGAAAAAGGGAGAAAGAAAATTATAGCATAGTAAGCTGTAGTATTCATAAGCTAAACTAAATTCATTTCAGTGTTATTAATTTTGCTGTGTCTTCTTCTTCTTCTTCTTCTGTATCGTATCACCGTCTCGCGATTTTCCATCTCCACGACTTCGAGGTACACGACAATGATTCATAATGAGAACCCACTTTGGTTTTGATTATTGTTGCTATTGTTGGTGTTAACTTGTTATTGTGGGTTCTAGGGTTTAGCTGTGTTGTTGAAGCTTAAGAAACGAAACCCTAGCTTGCGAATCGTTGTTTGTAAGGAATGGCCTCTTACAGGCCCTTCCCTCCCCAATCGAGTCAAATTCCAAACCCTATCCCAGGTGGGAATCATCAGTATAATAATAATCAAAATCAAAATCAAAATTGGAGTGCTTATGGAGATCCTTCTACTTCTTCATTCCCCCAAATCCCTCCAAATTCCAATTATCATCAAAATCAACATCATGTTCCATATGCACCAGCACCTCCAAATCCCCACCACCCTCCACACTATCCATATCCATCACCACCGCCGCCGCCGCCACCGGAGGCTTCATACCAGCCGCCACCGCCACCACCAGCTCCTATGTATTATCCCTCTAGTAATCAGTATAGCAACCAGCCACCACCACCGCCACCGCCCTTGTCGCCACCACCACCACCTCCCCCAGTATCACCTCCTCCTCCTCCCCCGGCAACTCAGAACAACAACGAGGAGCGGCGCTTCAAGGAGCCTTCCAAGTCTGGCCGGCGTGAATATGAGCATTCCAATCACGGCATTGCTCACAAACAGCACAAGCAGCAGCAGCCTCCCGTTCCGGTGAAGAAGATGAACAACGGGCCTCCCGGCAGAGCCGAGACCGATGAAGAGAAGAGGTTGAGGAAGAAGAGGGAATTTGAGAAGCAGAGGCAGGAGGAAAAGCATAGGCAGCAGCTCAAGGAGTCCCAGAACACTGTTCTGCAGAAGACTCACATGTTGTCCTCTGGGAAGGGGCACGGCATGATTGCAGGGTCTCGAATGGGTGAAAGGAGATCTACTCCCTTGTTGGGTGCTGAGAGGGTTGAAAATAGGTTGAAGAAGCCCACAACGTTTTTGTGTAAGCTCAAGTGAGTATGTTGATAACATTTTATGTTTGAATTTATTGTTTTAAGTTCCCTTGTATCATGTTTTTTTTTTTTTTCAGTTCAGTTTACATTTTATTGGTGTTGGTAATGGTCCATAAGGTGGGCAAATGATATGTTGTTATATTTGGATGATGCATTATTTCATCTAGTGGTTTTGTTGTGTTTATTTCTAACACTGACACTTTTTCCATGTGTATTCTCATTTAAGATTTCGAAATGAACTTCCAGATCCAAGTGCTCAACCTAAGCTTATGTCCTTCAAGAAAGATAAAGATCAGTATGTAATCTTGTTGTCAGTTGTCACTTTACATCAGTGTGTAGCTGGGAAATATACAGATAAAGATCGGTGTGTTATCCAATTGTAATTTTATGATTGTTGGCAGATATGCAAAATATACAATCACGTCTCTGGAGAAAATGTACAAACCCAAGCTTTTTGTGGAGCCAGATCTAGGGATACCTCTGGACCTGCTTGATCTCGGTGTTTACAAGTACTGTCCTCAGTTCCTTTTGTAAATTTGAATACTTGAATGGATTATGTGGATTGAGAAGGTCTGATGAACCTTTTTATACAGTCCTCCTAGTGTCAGACCACCTCTTGCTCCAGAAGATGAAGAATTGTTGCGAGATGATGAAGCTGCTACTCCTATTAAAAAAGATGGCATTAAAAGAAAGGAGAGGCCTACTGATAAAGGTGTAGCATGGCTTGTCAAAACACAATATATATCTCCTCTAAGCATGGAGTCGACAAAGCAGGTACTAGGCCTATATACTGATATGATGATGCATTACTCTCACTACAAACAAATACTAACAAACATTTTATTTGTAGTCTTTAACTGAGAAACAAGCTAAGGAGCTGAGAGAGATGAAGGGTCGCGGCATTTTGGACAATCTCAACAGTAGGTGTGTATATACCACCCTTACAAAGTCAATTGTAGGCAGATAAGTTATGATGTGAAAGTAATTAATATCCTCTAACTTGAATTCTCTCTTGTAGGGAAAGACAAATTAGGGAAATCGAAGCATCATTTGAAGCAGCTAAGTCTCATCCTGTTCATGCAACCAACAAAGATTTGTATCCTGTTGAGGTTATGCCATTGCTGCCTGATTTTGATAGGTAGAGCACCATATATAGCTTCCATAAGTAAAATTATTACTCACCCATTATTAATTGGCCTTATGCATCTGATATTAAAGTCTAACCTTTTGAACCTTCTACTGTCCTGCTTTGCAGGTACGATGATCAGTTTGTTGTTGCTGCATTTGATAATGCTCCCACAGCTGATTCAGAAATGTATGCTAAGATGAACAAATCTGTTCGTGATGCCTTTGAATCAAAGGTAAGCTATGTTGCAATTGCAAGAATGAGTGTATTAATAATCAATATTTCCAATTTCCCCCGTTTTTCATAGGTTAAAACTTAAAAGCCAGAATCATGTTAATTACTTTTTTTTTATCAGCTCATGTCAATTACTTGTATGATAGTATAAAAAGGAAATGCTTTCACTAAAATTGTTTGCAACCTTGCATACATTACCTGTCTTGTTAATTTTCTCTTGTAGTTTGATTCAATATTTGGTGGAGCTATCTACTTTTTTGTAAAGTTCAATTTACCTTTGTTTGTCAGTAGGATAGTGATTGGCTAAATTACCCATGTCTTAATAACCTGATGAGTGATCTTTTGGTTCTTTATGTGTTTGAAAGTAGCAACTTATAAAATATGTCTGTCAAGTAACTATTAATTTGGTTTCTCTGTTGACCAATGGTGCTGATTGCTGAACATTGTTAGACTGAGTCCTATCCATCTGTGGCTTGCAGGCAGTTATGAAAAGTTATGTTGCAACGGGTTCGGATCCTGCTAATCCTGAGAAGTTTTTGGCTTATATGGCCCCAGCACCAGGAGAGGTATGCATTAAATTTAAGTATGGATTTCAATTTTGAAACATTAGTTATTGTACATAATTCTGTGTTAACTTCTGGATTGATCTAAACTTTGTGATGGCAGCTGTCAAAGGATATATATGATGAAAATGAAGATGTCTCGTACTCTTGGATTCGCGAGTATCATTGGGATGTATGTAGAAATATTTTAAAAATTCAAAGAATCTAGCATAAAATTACATCATGATTTGGTTTTAAATTTCCATATCTAATTTTAAGTTGTTAACCCTTTTAATGTTAAAATATATTCTTTTTAACACTACTCTGACATTTTTATAACATCTTAATAGGTTCGGGGTGATGATGCAGATGATCCCACAACATTCTTAGTTGCATTTGATGAGTCAGAAGCACGCTACCTGGTATTTCTTGGGGCCAATATCTGTCTTTCTCAACTTATGGATTAAAACATAGTTTCGTGGTTACACAGTGTCAATGTGTTAATCTTTTAGTAAATTTGATTTGCAGCCTCTTCCAACTAAACTTGTTTTAAGAAAAAAGAGGGCAAAAGAGGGAAGATCGGGTGATGAAGTTGAGCAATGTCCAGTACCTGCAAGAGTGACTGTAAGGCGGAGGTCTAGTGTTGCTGCGATTGAGCGGAAGGATTCTGGGGTATGGCACTAAATGTATCTATTAAATTTGTCATTGCGTTTGCATACACAAAATAATTTCCTATATACTGTGATGTTTTCAACTTTCAAGGTATATACAAGTTCAAAGGGCTCCTTAAAGAGAGGTGGCTTAGAAATGGATGATGGTCTCGAAGACCAACATAGAGGTGCATCACACCAGGACAATTATCAGTCTAGTGGAGCAGAAGATTACATGTCTGATTGATTATTTGAAGCAAATGCTGTTGCTTGAAGCAAATTGATCCAACGAAATGGTGGTTGGATTGGCTGAAAATAGCTGAATTTGTTGCAGCCTTTGTGCTTCAATGCTTCAATGAAGAATAACCAATGACAACTCCCATATTTTTGTGTGCCCATTTTAACTTAATGCACATACTTTCAGATTGTAGGCAGCTGTTAAATCAATATAGATTTTCTTTCCAATACCATTATATTAGAAAAGATTGAAAAATAATGAATTGTAAAAAGCATGTCAGACTAAATGGAATCCCGTCATTGCTCTGAATGTTTTTTTTTTTTTTTTTTTTTTTTGTGAACAGCTTGCCAATGAAATTACTCTCTTCTCGTTTATCCTTGTCTATAACGTTGTGGCATTCTGATTTAGACATGTTTGCCTTTGTTCACATTATTGACTATTGATGTTGTGATATTGTTTTTCAAATAATGAAATTATGTATGTGTGTAACTATTAGATTTCGTTTAGATGTTTGATTTAATTTTAAATTATATTATAATCCTAATTCATTAAAATTCAGAAGCATTACTTAAAATTTTCAAAATAATTAGAGAATAAAATGGGTGAAGACAATACACATGCTGTTTGTTTTAGATTTTAAAAATAGTTAGACGTTTACCGACGCATAAACAAGACATCTTGAAAGAAAAACATTTTTTTCCTCCTCTCACGCGGTCAGGCGTTGGGAGCAATGTAAGTATGAAACATGCTATAAATTAAAAGGGCTAAGCATTGAAGTTCGAAGGTTTTTTCCCTTGGATGAATGTTGAGATATATGCAATTTATCATTTTAGATTACTCATGTGCCTGTATGCTCAATCACTAGAAGAGTCTAAATTAGAGAGATTAATATATGATGGTTACACGTTTAAATTATGTTGATTCATTATCTTTTTTAAAATCAAAATTCCTATTTATTGGAACACCGGTTATTCTTCGTTTTGCATCAATATTTCAAAAAAAAAAAAAAAGTTATATTCCATCGATTGCACCAATTAACTGTTAAAAAATATATGCAATTAAAAGTATATAGTAGCCAAGTATATTAATATCAAGGATTTAATCAACCCCGAGTATGAGTTTCGATCGTGCCTCACTGCATTTTGCATTCATATTATGTCCAATACAACTGATCTCTTAGCTTTTGATCTCAAGCTCTGAAAGGGCCACGTTCAAACTCAATGCTTAATGAGCTTCTGTACAGAATAATACCGTTGTCCCCACAAATCACAATCAGGTTAAGATCCACCCACCATCGTCTATGTAGAGTTAAAAATGACACAAGAAAATGAAGTTGGAGAGAACACTGCCGTATGCCACCCTATCATTATCATAATCATATGGTATTAATACCAAATAAAAGGTCTGAGAACAGTGATACAGAGAAGCAGCATTACAGAGAAGATAACAAAATGCGCATTTAGCATGCGTCGCCTGTAAGTACATGAATGAATTATTTTGTCGTCTAGGTGGAACAAAGATAGAATGCATCAGCCTCATTACTACAAATCTTACAACATGAACCAGCATTTACAAGTCAAAATTTTCTAGTGAGACTATTTGCTTGCATATATCTTGGCTTTAATTTATTCATCACAGGAAGCTTCTTCCAGTAAGTCAAGAAACCCTTTGTGAGCACTCTTTTGACCTGTGGGTACCTTGGGTTGACATCCCCAAGTGGATGCTGCCTCAAACTTAGTCCATAACTCCTTCTTCAAAGTATTTTCCCCAGGACATTTCCCCGTTTGAAACGAACTTTCAGGCATGGGAGTGCTCTTTACGTGTGATAAGTTGCCAACAAAATGATCTGCACAGAAGAGAAAAATAACAGTTATGTTCATGCATGAAACCCCATGTTAACCCAACAATTGCAAGAATAGATTAAGACAATGCTTGAATAAACCTCTCAAAAAACAACTACATGAAAATAAGTAGGTAAAATAAGTTAAATTTGTTTCATAAGGTAAAAATCAACTTATGCAAAGATCTTTCATCATCTAACTTCTCCAGAAACAAAGATACATATATTGATTTTAACTTATAGAAAAAGTTATTATATTTTCTTCTCCCAAAGTGCTTACTGGGAAATTTATCTAAACAGAACCTAATTGCAATAAGCATTACCTTGGTTGCAAGATTTTTTGTCTTGATCATGATCTTTTGAAACATCATCATCTTCAAACTTGCTGACTTGTTCATTCAGAATATTGTCAGCTATCTGAACACACAAGTGACCATCAATCTTTTCATCAGGTGGCTCCAACAAAACACAAGTTTTAGGAGGTGAGGTAATCCAATCGGGCGACGCTTCCACCGTTTTCTTCCCAATTCCTGACTTGTGTATCCCTGGGAGCTCTAGATACATCAACGAAAAATCACGCAAAGAATTGTCACTACTGGAAGATTCTGAATCACTGCAATGAATCCCAACAGGATAGGGAGTGCCCTTGCGAGCCTTGCGATCACCCAACCGTGAGATTTCGGATATGGGTTCGAGCAAAAGGCAGGATCTAGGAGGCGACATTTTTAAGCACGGAGTCATCATAAGAAGCATGGATCCATCTTGGTTGTTTGGAAGTTGCTGCTTAATTGGGGTTGGTTTCACCATAACACTGTCCTTGAAGGTACTGGTTGATGATGTAGTGGGAGGAGGGAAGTGTGGTTTAGGTTGGTGGTCTTTGGATGATAATGGAAGAGGTGTAAGCATGAACATTTGTCTTCCTCTTTCAACAGTGCAGTTGGCACGCCATGACACAAGGGGTGAAGGAGACACTAAATTCAAGGTTGTCTCTTCAGGACTGTCACATTCTATGGTTTCATCGTCAGAAACTGTGTCTTGAGGGTTAAGAGCATTTTGAATTTTGGGAACCCATGGCTGAAATTTAAAGAAAATACAACATATTAGAAAGAAAAAAAAAATGAAGAATGAAGAATAGGGTTGGGTAGGATTTTACCTCCAAAGAAGAGAGCATGTCAGAAAGGACACGAGAAAAAGACTCAATTTGCGTTTTGCCCTCTTTGCTTCTGGTTTTGTCGTTGTTGTAATTCACTTCAATGGCTTGCACGACAAGCTCGTCAATCTGCGAATTCATTAATTGTAACACTGGTTTCTCATTTATTACTCTTTTTCATACGTTTGGTTAGAAATATAGGGATAATAAATAATGAATAATGATTGCTGGTCTTCAACAGTGAAAATTGAAAGGATTTTTTGCATATTATGAAAGGGTTGAATCGAAAGAAAGGGGAAGAGTAAGAGTACGCACGCACCTGATGGAGAAGAGAAGAAAGATCGGAGCAAAGGCGATGAAGATCGTCTTCAACCTCACTACCCAAACCCATGTTCTTCGTTCTTCGTTCTTCCTTCGTCACTCTGCTTATTTGAATTTTTTTCCAACGCGGGCGGGGTTGCACCAAACCACGTCGTTTTGGTATAACTTGGGTTTTGTTTTTTACATTTTAGCCCATTAATAATTTAATATTAATATTTAATACACGCTCCGAATTAATCATTTACCACTTACTAGTGTTTTCGGCCCCTGCAATGAAACGCTCTTACTACTGTTTCATTAATAACTAACAAAATAGATATAGAATGAATAATTTTAATTGCTATCCATAATAAATACACTAAAATTATTGTATCACATTATTATGGTATTTATCTTTACATTTTATGTGTTTCCATAAAACTTTTTATATATGAAGTATGATGACATATCATAAAAGATGAGACGAAAATAGTTTACATGAGGGTGAAAAAATTAAATTTGAATCATATAATTAAATGAACGGTCAAAATTTAATAATATATGATTAATTAAAAAATCATGTAACCTTTTGATATTAAATTTTAACCTTTATGTATAATTATACAATTTAAATTAATCTTTTCACTTATATAAATGTTTTCTCTTACAAGATATATTATCTATGAAGTATATACTTATTTAATTTAAATATTATAATTTTGGGCAAAATGTGTATACATTCACCACTATAATCTGAATTTGAATATTAGTATATTTCTAAACTAAGTAAAATCTCAATTATAAATATTTGCCTATATAATTTATTTAATAATATTTTACTCATGTAATCTATATATTTACTCGTTACAAATATTCCGTACGATTACTGCCAATTTCGTTATCTACCAAATATACTTGATACTACGATTTATTTTATATAAAAAAAGTCTTGGTAGTTGATAAACAATTATTTACACACTGTTGTATTATTTAGCAATTGTGGGACCAAAAGTGCAATAAGGCTTAAGTTTTCAAATCATTTTTCTTTATTTTTTAAGTTAAAAAGCAGTGGGTGCATCATGCATGCATGCCTGAAAGAAACAGTTCTTCCGCGTTATCGTAAACTTGTTCTGTACATACAATTATCTTCACAACACGGCATGAAGGAAGCTAAAAGATCATCAGCAACAATACAAACAACTAACATTTACTTTAAAAAAATCGAAATTTGCATAACTATCAATGAAACCGAAATAGAATATTAGAACAGAAGTAATGCAAGTAATCAAAGAATATAAGCATACATAGATTAATGTCGAATTACAACTTATATCAATACAAATCACAGAGCAATAAAATCCTTCTTTAGCTGTCATAACACACTCTAAATTACACCCAAAATTTTCTACATTTTAGAATGCAGCTAAACAAAATCAAGTCATAGCTCATAAGACATTAAGGAATATAAAAGGCCAAAAATAGATATTGACCCACCACCATGTCCCAGTTCCTATGGATCCATCACTATCAAGCAAACAAAAAGGTATATAGCAGGATACAGAAAAAAAAAAAAAAAAATGAATCCTGCTGTGTAACTATCTTCCCTGAACAAGGCCACTGAAAACCTGGCTATTCCCAGCTAGAGTTGCTTCCCACTCAACTGAAGATAGCAGAATCTGTGAAAGGGATATCACAACTTGTCTCATATCAGGTCGTAAGATGGGGTCCTCATCCACACATTGCTTTGCCAACATGGCCAGCTAATGTATAATACCAAAACAACAAAAGAAGAATGAGACACAATAGTAAAAACATAATGCAAATTGTCATCACTTTAAAAATAAATGGAACAAGTTATTCTTCAGAGACATAAGGTTGGCTTAGTGATTGAGGGGAGAACGGGGGAGGGAGAGGCCATGGATTCGAATCCATTCCGCTAATAAAAACTAACAAATTAACAACTAACATTGGCCTTTCAAAAAAAAACAAAGTTGCAGGTATGTAAAACTTTATTTTGATTATACTTTGAGCTGAACAATCTTAAATTTCCTCGGTTAATAGAGTCAAGATACCCAAAATCAAGCTGGATGAGAAAAATACATGAAAATGAGAAACTAACCTTAAATACACAATCATGGGGATACAGATCCATCATATTTGGATCAATATATTCTCTCAAGCTTGACATGCTCATAGAATCAGGTGAATTCCTAAGAACTCCCAGCATCTGCAATTTTAACAAACATTAAGGCAAATGCCCCACAAAAAGTTTACAATGATAAAACACAAGAACTGCTATCATAAATGAAATAAGGAGAAATATAGAGGTTTTAGAACATGCATAACCAACAACTAGTACAGCTGGTAGCAGCCTAGTTCCGAAAACCAAGAAAAGTATTCAATAAATTCTCATCATATTTTATCCAAGGTTTACAAGTGTACAAAAGTAGCATAAATATGGGAATCCTTTTGAAAAGATTTTACTGATATAAATTTGGTGCGGATGACTTTCCAGAAATTTGTGGCACTCAACTTAGCTCACAATATGCCCAAATGACGGATCAGGAAAGAAATCATACACTCAAGACTTTTGATCCTTGAAGGCCCCATATTCAGCTATTGCCACATGGCTCATGAAATTCAACACAAGTCTCCGCCCTCTATTTAGTTATTTCCAGTCCTATTGGCATTCTGAACATTAAATATTAGGGCAGATATGATGGGATCATCATCATGAATTTTTTTATTTTTTTTTGCTCAGCAAAGAGGATCATCATCATGAATGACTGCTAAAGTTATTCAAGTCCCTGACATTCTTTTAAGTAAAGGCTAGGCAGAACTAAATGCTTGTAGAACTGTTATTCAAAACAATGTCTTATAAGCAGAACTTACTATGGATGCCAGCGAACGTCTATCAGGATTTTTTGACATTGTGCCTTCTGATCGAATGATGGCATCTTTTCCTGATATGATCTCAAAAAGGACAACACCAAAAGCGTAGACATCACTTTTAGTGGTCGCAAGACCATCACTCAAATATCTGCAAAATATAAGTAATAAAAAATAAATATATATTATTTTATGCAGGAGGAATAGTTTTTCATTAAAATTGAGCGATACTTACTCTGGAGCAAGATATCCATATGTACCAACAACTTTGGTAGTTGAAATATCTCCCTCATTTGCTTTCCCAACAAGTTTCGCTAACCCAAAATCTGAAATCTAGAGAAGCAGCAGCGATCCAAGACAAACAAAATCAACAAATGTGAAACACTTCAAAACGATGTAGTAGTGTATAAATTGTTTATTACCTTTGCTCTAAAGGAAGCATCAAGTAAAATGTTACTTGTCTTGATATCACGGTGAACATAATGAGTTTTTGTGTGCTCATGTATGTATTCAAGACCCCTAGCCGCATCAAGTGCAATCTGGACCCTCATGATCCAAGAAAGTGGGGAGTGACCTATAAGCAAGACAGAAAATGGACACAAACAATAAAAAGTGCTCTCAAAATTAATGCTGGAATCAGATTGAACCCCTTAAACCTACTGGGAAAAAGAAAATCCTCAATGTTATTTTTCTTATTGCACATTTGCCTGTCTCATCACATCAACCAGGCAAAATGCTGCAAGCAGTTAATTACTAAAATTGCACTAGAGAAAGCATTTCCTTAAATTTTCAAAAAATTTGAAAATTTATAAGCACCAAGTCCACACATATAGTGATGATTAATATTCTACAGACCAAAGCATAGATGCATAATCTTACCCTTATTTTGAGGATCGTGCAAATGGCTTTTGAGTGAACCCTTCTGAGCATATTCATATACCAGGAAAAGCTCCTCATGACTAGCTGCATAGCCAATCAATTCTACCTTGACAACATCAATCAAAAATACGACTCAGACTTTTGAAATGTGCAAAGCTGTTGGCTCTAAAATCAAAGCATATAATTTATTTTGATTAAAAAAGAAGTTACCAGATTAGCATGATGAACCTTGCACAAAACTTTCATCTCTGACATAAACTCTTTTGTTTTAGTGGCTGTCATTCTTTTAATAGCAACTTCCTACAAAGATTTAAGCAAAAACGATCTGAAAAAAAATACTCACTTTATATCATAACAGACTTAAAAGTATAATGCCAAAAACCTGATCACGGAGGATGCTATAATAAACAGAACCATATGTTCCATGCCCAAGTAGACTTGAATCAGAGAAACCATCAGTTGTGGAGAAAATCTCTTCATATGTAAAAACAACAGGCTTCTCCATGTCAAATACGTCAGGCCCAAGAGCTGCAATGATAGTAAGCATATTATGCATAAATTCCAATTTTAAAGGTCAAATCATTAATATTGGTAGTACACAAAGATGCATAATAAAACCAAGAGTTATATATCCAAGTTCAAAGAATATGCAAAGAAGCTGTTTCCGGATTCAAACACATGACCAACAAGTCACCAAGACACAACTTTACCGCTGTGTCAGGGCTCGCCATCACTAATAACATATTAATGAATAAAAATATAAAACCAAGGGAGAGTTAGTTATAAATTGTTAATAATGCATCTTAATTTTGACTTTGCATCATAATGTCGGAAAATTACAATGGAATTCAAGTACAATCATCTTGACAGACAGAAAGAAAATGAATGCAAGTTATACAATACCCTCTTATAGGAGTAAAGTTTTCTGATATCATATTTTAAAAATTGCAGGACCATATAATCTAGGACTACATGTTTTATGCATGCACAACTATATTGGAGACCAGACCATATGACCACCAATCGTCCAGTGCAATATGCATCAATACTTGACAAAATCCGATAAAAACCTGGCATTACAAGCAGGCAAACCCTTTTCCCTATTCCTCCCTTAATCAAATTTGAAAAGGAATCTTTAAACAAATACGTACACAAAATATTTTTAGTGTGCTGGAGAAGATAGAATAAAACGTGCAAAACATGATTACTTCATGCTGAAATCATAGGTATAATATACAACTTGAGAATCCAGTAGGTAGGTTAGTTACTTGAAGCTTTGGGAATGGTAATTGTGTGATTGCTGGATTCACCATCTGTTTGCTTCTGATCAACATGTTTGCCACATATGTACCTTCCAGAACCACAAAAAAAACTTGGGTTCCGAAGAATATGGAATTTATGAGAGACCTTGCCCTCAGCATCTTTCTCATGAGTTCCGGTATCAGCAAAACAATTTGATGATCTCAGACAAACACAAAGAATAACAGTTAATATTATTAGAACAAGCGCAACTCCTAAACCCCCAACGATCCATCCATAGGGTACATGAGCCTTATGATTGACTTGATCAGCTGTAACCAAAAAATTAAATTAATTCAGTAAAGTGTACATTCTATTATAACACAGATAACTAGGAAATCCTACCTAAGTTGAGTATCTAATCTATATGAAGAAAACCTCAAAATAATAAAAATAAAACTAGGTGAAATAAAGGGGAAAAAAAACAAATATATGCAAATGGGCGAAGTCCAAGAGATACAAATAACATGTAGTATTGTATTGCAATTTATTGAATAATGGACACAGATCAGTAACTCAAAGCAGAATTTACCATAAAGCTAATCACTAAAATTAATTTGCAAATGAGAGTATGTTTGTTACTCATTTTTATTATCATTGACTTTCCAGAGATTTTCAACAAGTCTTGCAGCATATCCAGACCCCTCTACCACCTGATCCAAACCCCAAGACTATTACCATATGTCACAAGTAAAGCCCCATATAACTACCTGTCCACACAAGTGTCTCCTTCATAGAGATCTACATAGCTGTTACATGAAGCTCTTAGCTTCACATTAGGCGATAAAGCCACAAAATAACACTGTTGTATTTGATCCAATTGAATTAGAAGCATGGTCATTTTAGCACTGGAATTTCTAAGTTTCAAAATAAACAATAAGAATCAGCTGAAACTAAAAGCAAAGGATAACAAACCAAACTTTAACCTCTTTTAATTTGTACATAGATAGAGACATGACAAACAAACTACAAGCTAAAGGAAAAGTTATTTTCTTTTTTACAGCATATGTTGATCAATACCTGAAAAATTATCAAAGGATGGGGAAGGAACAGAAACTGGTGGAGCAGCATTATTCAGGGGATAAGGATCACCAGGAACTGAAATCGAATGAAATAATTCAAATTGCAGTCAGGATTGGAAGGTGCCTAATATTATTGCATTTCACAAATACAATTGGAACATTTGTAACAAATCCAATATTATTGCATTACAGCATAATAGTATGTATTACTTTATCATATTTGTCCCAAATGTAAAGAAAATAAAATAGAAACCAGAGACAGTGTTCCGAGACTTAAGTTCCATGACTCAGACAGATGACATCAACATAGAGAATAGAATATTCTTCAACTTTCACACTGTACGGAGAGACTAACATAAACCACTCTTTAAATACAATCTTCTTACAAAGATAACACTACAATTAAATTTAAAAGTTGATTTAATATTAAAATTTATCTCATTTTGAAACAGTATGTCGAGAGAAAAGACAAGATGCAAAGAAAAATCTCAGGTTCAGAAATTTAACTGCAGTCTGCAATCCCTCCAATCTAGTTCCTTGTTAAAGCAACCGATGCATGAAGAATAGACAATACTCTGTTTCAATTTTTTAGCAATTGATAGTGGTAGGTATTTCCCATACACGCATGAGTTTCTCAACACATTAATTGCTACCAGCCTACCACTCATAACAAACCAAGAATTTTCCCAATTCCCAACTACTTGAATGAAATCACTTTCACTTCACAATCGGCTCATTAAATGTACACATCATCTACACACATTTCATTTGCCAGCTGCTTTATAAATAATAACATATCATGAAATTCCCTTTTATCTTGATAAAGTATATTTTATTTTTTTAATTACGTTAAAAATAACAACAATGCTCGAAACTACTATATTCAGTCCCTTTTTTTCCCAAATTCCAAATGCAAAACCCTCAACATCCCCAACTCTCACATCCCATCCAGATATTCCAAAATGAACTCGTTGCATAAATCAATAAAGACATAAAGTCTAAAACATCCTCCACCAAAAATGAACAAAACCAACGAAAACAACCCTCTCAAACATATATATTCACAAATCACATACATACAGAAAAGGATTAAAGAAGATCATTAGAAGGAAGGAAGGACTAACCAGAATCAAGGGGTATATAATAAAGTGAACCAACAGTGACATTATCAGGATTACCAATGCCATTCACACTCTCAATGCTATCCATACTAACCCCAAACCTGCTTGCCAAGGACTCAACACTATCTCCATCTCTCATCACATAACTAACCAAATAGTTCCATAATCCACTGGAACAGCCACAAAACAACCTCAGTGACACAACAGCGCCATTCCTGGCCATCCTGGTTGTGTTGGGAAGGAAAGCAAGGCCATCATAGGCATCCATCACCATGTCATACACCAACCCCTCATTGGATTTCACAGTGAAAGTGGTGTTGGACACGTATTTTTTTATGCCAGCAGCACAAGAACAGTTCTTCCTTATGAACATGTAACCCCAACCGTTGCCTTCAACTGTGATGTCACCAGGCAAAACATCAAACATGCTTTGAATCAGAGCAAGTGTATGGTTCGGTCCAGGCTTGAAGGCCATGAAAGAAGTGCAAACACGGCTTGTGTCCGTACAGTTCATGGATTCTGCGGGGTAGCAGGTGCTGCTGTGAAGCTGAAAGAGGAGAAAGAGAAGAAGCAACCCCCAATGGGGTTTTTGCAACAGAACCATCATTAATATACTTAAGTGACGAGAATTTTGAGCAAAAGGGTCAATGAAAATGAACCAAAAGAGCGAGCTTGATCCAGAGAAAGGAATGAACTTGATCTAAGTTTGAAGGTAAATAGTACAACGAAGTACAAGTTTCAGTTGGGAAAAAAGGGAAGAAAAATCCAGATTGAGCAGAAACGAGAAAGCAAAGTGATGGGATTTTGATGCTTCAGCTTAAAAAAACTTGTTTTTGGCTCCTTCTTCTTTAACAAATTGATGAAAGATGACAAAAAAAAAATATCAGAGTTCAGGAATAGAAAAGGTGGTGGTAAGTAAGGTAATAGTAATAGTTAAGGGGGTTTGAAGTTGAAGGGAATAAGAAGAAGAAAGGAATGAAGAGAGAGTAAAGAGAGCATTTGTATTTTGTTGGGTATGTAATTGTAATTGTAATGGCTAATGCATTGTTGTTTGTTGTTGTTTCTGGTAACTGGTAAGCAGTAAACATCTTACTGGACACAGTAAAAAGAGAAAGCGACCTGCAAAGAGGCAACTTTCAGAACCACACACCAACCTCACCTGGCAGACTCTAATGTTTGAAGAGACGCTTTCTCTTTTGACACTTTCACCCCTTCCTTATATGGAATTGCCAATTGGAAACAAGTAGCTAAAAAAGGCAAGTAATTTTTTCTGTCTATTTCAAGTTTTTAACTATGTCCCTTTTTTTATTGATATTCATGAATTACTTAAATATATATGTTATTTAAAAAACTGTTTTAATTAATTTGGTAGATTGGCATTAATTTATTTTTTAGTTGTAAAAATGGTAAGAAGTTAATAATCTAAATATAAGAATCATTTCACATAAATATAGTGATAATATAAATTAACACTAGTTGACACAATAATTGTTTCTCTTAATCAAATTATTCACTCTCCAAATTTTGATATTGAAGTATAAATAAATCATGTTGAGAGATAAATATTTATATTGTGTGTTTATGATTTTTGATAGATTAATCAGTTCTTACAATAAATATTTCATATCAATATTATGATAATCAAAAAAATTTATACTACAATTCAATTATTAATAATTATATATATGATAAAATTATTGATTTTTAAGAGTTGTTTTTAATAGCATTGACTTTTTAAGAGTATATATGGTTATAGTTGTGTATACTTTATAGAGTTATCAAACATAAAAATCCATTATTATATAGTTTTACCATTGAAATGTTTGTCATAATAGTTTTTATATGAAAATTGTTGCTTCTATAAGTAACTATTTTTAAGAATTTTTTAATATTTATATAACCTATCTTAAGTTCTTAAAGATTGTATTATTGAAGAAAAAAACTTATTGAAATTCTTTAATCTTGTGAGATATTGTACAATGTATAAAAAATAAGTTAAGTAACTCCATCATAATTATATAACTAAAGATGTTTTATAACTACTTTAAAGTTGTATTTAAACTGATTTTAATTAGTTTTTTTTATATAGATATTTCTAATTAGTTAATAACACAAAAAAAACTTGACAACAAAATTACATTAAAAAAAACTCATAAAAAT
>PYAF01005984.1:1141742-1154764 GCA_007407185.1 Glycine tomentella
GTGAAATCGGAATTTAATATAATGTGATGTAATTTGACATATCTCAAAACTTATTAGCCTCTTAGCACACTCTTGGGTCAATAGAAGTATTAATTATTATTTATACAAATGTTAATATATGTTAAAATGTTTTTTTTTTCAACTAAAATAACAGTTTCGTATTTGCTCAAAGATCCAACGTTACAAAATAATTATTTTTTTTAACAAATTGATATGAAAATCATTTGTAGAAAATAAGATAACCAATTATATGAAGTTTAAAAGTTTCAATTAAAACTATAATAAATTATATATATATATGTATGTATTGAGGATAAATCAACATATATAAATATACACTTTGATGGTAATATTTTTAAAGGCATGTATATGTAATTATAAGAATTGATGGTGGGAAAAAAAAATTTATTGAAGGAAATTACTTTCATAATGAATCGAAATTCGAAACAGAGGACCCATAGACAAAAAAATCTTGTTTCATAAATGTAATAGTCTTATGTTATACCACAAAAATTTAGAATAATATGTATGGTCAATTCATGAAGCCTGTGAGATTTTTATGGGGTGAGGATAATATGGGAAATAAACACATGGTTACGGAAAAGGGAAGGCACTGTATAGAGAGAGCAAATAGCTGGCAATAGGCAAAAGAAAAGGACAGTTTTGGTAGTGGGTCCCACGCCAAAAGGAGGCTCCAATGTGACCAAAACA
Source organism: Glycine tomentella (assembly GCA_007407185.1). Lineage (NCBI taxonomy): Eukaryota > Viridiplantae > Streptophyta > Magnoliopsida > Fabales > Fabaceae > Glycine > Glycine tomentella. The sequence continues at coordinate 1,142,454 of PYAF01005984.1, forward strand.
TCGCCGAGGAGTTCTCAAATCATCGGAGACTCGTCGCTTAATAAGGTAAGAATTCGTTGACCCTTATGATGTTTGACTGGGATAAACCGACACAGAGTATGATTCCCTCACTCACTGCATCTAAAAAGTTTATTTATTACCTCACTGTAACAGAGAGCACCAGCTGGAACATGAACTTTCAGCATCTTGTGATAAAGTAAAAATACACTAAACAAATTAAATAATATAATTTATAATTAAGGATCTTTATAATTGAATAAACATAAAAAAAACACTGAACTAAAACTGAATTAGATATGTTTTTATTTTTATTAGTTTAAATATTTAAAAACCTATTAACTACAGGAAATGATTGAGATATAATTAATTATATTATTCTTTTGACAAATATATTTTTTTATTTGTGAGAATAAAAAATAATATCATAAATTTATAATAATTCACCTATCTTGTTTAATCATTTATTACATCATATGAAAAATAAATTCATTATGGATTTTTAAATAAATTTCAATTTAAATATTTAAATTTTTGAAAATTTAACATAAGCCAATTATCTAAAACAAGATAAATTAGGACTCCCTAAATTATTACATGTCAAATTACCTATTTTATAATCATTTTATTACATATGACATTTGATGATATTAGAAAACACAATACTTCATATAAGAATTGTAGTGATTTCAGGTCAAATGACTATGTACATTATTAACTCTATGTACTTCTCATATCCATACTCTTTGACATCTAAATGTAATAATGAACTTACACACATATTGGCTTAATACCTTATTTTCACTCTTATTAATAAATATAAGAGACAACCAAGTCGCGTACTTATTATTCTTTCCATTTGACTTATTAGTCTTAGGGCTTTATCATGTTTAAATCAAATAAAACAATAAATTAAATGTATCATATTCTTTGAATAAAAGTAAATAACACATTTAAAAAAGTGTAGCCAAAAATACAATAACCTCTAAGGCTTCCACCAATATTATAGACTATACTTTTGAAAATCGCACTGAATCAGTCAATTCAACCAAATTAATTGGTGACTCAGTCTAATGCTTGGTCTAAATTAAACAAAAAACCAAAAATATAAAAAAAAATGGTTAAAAAAATTGGAAAATTGGTATAAAAAAATAAAAAATGGACAAACATAAGCAAAAAAAATTACAATATATTAATGAAATTGTTTAATACAATGTTGTTTTGAATTTTTCTTAAAAAATGAAAAATCAACCAAAAGTATTTGTCATTTTTTATTTTAGATTTGATTTTGTTATTATTAATGAATATTGCTGTATATTATTGAAATTAAAGTTAAGCATTAATATTTGATTTAGACATTTGTGTCTACTTTAATACCCAATAACCTATAAAATGGTATTTTATTGTTATAAATTCATGATATTATGTTTTTCAATATCATTTATATTTTATTTTTATTTCTACTATTTTATTCATATCAGTTTCACCATAATTAAACTTTGAAATAATGTCCTAATCTAAAATTGTTTAAATTTTTTGTTGTATAATGACGGCAGTAAAATTTGAACCTATCATCTTATATATATTATCTTAACACATCACTAGGCCAATCCTACTGAACTAATGATTGTTTCAATTTCAAAAACATTGTTATTAAACACTACAATTTTTCTTTGTCCTCAAAATATCTCTAGAAAATTCCATAACCCTTCTAGTTGAAGAAAAATTATAAGACTAAGAGAATTGTGTCGTATTTTTATAACAAAATAATAAGTGAAAATAAATTAATTTTAAAATTTTAAAGTGATTTTTTTGTAAATATAAAAAATCTGAAAATAAATATGGCTGAAAGAAAGAAAAAAAAAGAAAATTAGGGGTATTCATCGGTTTAGATTAATCCGACAAATTTGATGATCCAAATCAAACCAATTAAATTGGTATAAATTTTTTCAAGTTTGGGTTCAACCTAAACCAATTAGAACCAATGACTATTGGTTTGGGTATCCAATTGAGAAATTTTAAATTTGAATCAAACTGAATATGTATTATTAACTTTTTTATTTTTTTAAATGCTAAAGTTATTTATATTTTTATGTGGTTTTGTGTAGCTCATTTGCATTATTAATTTTTGTATTTTTTAAATGCTAAAGTTACTTATATTTTTATGTCTTTTTATGTAGCTCATTTGCATTTTATGTTCATCACATACATACACTCACTTTGACATTTTCGTTTTTCTTTCTCACTTAACCCTAAAAAGGGCACAACACACTCATACTCATAGGGCCTCCTCATGATGGTTGTTGACCCCGTCAAGCCTTCTTTGGACCTCCATCCATTCGATATTGAAAGTATAGCTTTAACCTCTAGACCTCCTCACGATGAATTTGGTTAATTTTGTGTATATCATATGAGTATATGTTAATTTTGAGATGAAATTATTGTTATATTTTTTTTCAAAATACTTTTTATTAGATATCTGATGTTCCGAATTGAACCAATTCGTTTAACATTAATTTGATTTAGTTTGAGTTAGGGAAAAAAAATTAAAATCTAAATTAAACCAAATCAATCGATTTAAATTTCATTTTATCCAAATTCAAATAACTCGACCCATAAAAACCTTAAAGAAAATGGAAGGAAGAACAACGGTAAAAAAAGACTAGTAAGAAGTCTCACTTTGTCTCTTGACCGAATGAGGCAATAAAACAAAGGACGTAAATTTCATTGTTGAAGTGCAGTGAAAGTAAAGAAAATACGTTTAAATACTAGCTGTTGCCATTAAATAGGGAATGCCTAAAAAAGCACGCGACTCTGTAGTGGAATATGAAATAGTGGTCGTCTCTACTTCTGTAACTAGACCCACCATCATAATCACACCTTTCAATTGAAGTTAGTGATGTCATATTGTTAAATTTTTTGCTATATACTTACAACATAATCTTTTATAAAAATTTTCTTTAAAATTTTTAACGCATTATATTGTTTGAATTTAAATTTAACATTCTCAATTAAACTAAAAAAATCTTGCAATAATTCTACTTAATTCAAATAAAATTATTTTTATATCTGTGATCTAAAAAAGTTATCTTATATAAAAATAATGTCATCTAGCTAGTTACTTGCACCATATAGTTGTTAGCATGTTCGAATTTACAAACTTAATTTCTAATAATGTCAATTCTATAAAATTAATTTTAATTTAAGGTTATATTTTTTTCAATTTCTACTCAATTGTACTATTAACAATAAATTTGATTAAAATTATTTCAAGTAAACTTATTCCTAAAAACAAATGTAACCATATTACAAAAATATGTTTTTTTATCCGATAAATATTAATTGTTGGAGAATATTTGAACCTATAACTTTTTTTTCTTTTACAATTAAATCAACCTTTATAGTTCCTAAAAAATACATTTGTGATTCTTTGAACTACAAGGACCTCACCATCTCTCAAGTGCATGTGTGGGTAGACTTCTACTCTCTGACGATGTACCTTTTTTATATCTCAAAATATGATTTTAGAAAGCTAATCTTAAATGCAATTCCTTTATTCTAAACGAGTTTCCCAAGATATAAATGATGAGGTACCATTATAAGCGCTTTGAAAGGGAGGCTCAATGAGAGCGACAACCGAACTAAAATGTAGAACTAAACATGGAAGCCGAGTGATATTTTTTTTTAAATAATTATTTTTGTTTTTAAATATGTAAAATATTGATAAATTTATTTTTAAAATATAAAAATTTTAATTTTAATCTCCGAAAATGAAAAAAGTATGACAAATTCATCTATCCATTAATTTTCATATGTTAGAAAGAGTCTACGTGATATAAAGAGACGAAAAAAATAACAAAAATGATTGTCAACATGGTTGTTGAATAAATTGTTCCAAAATGTCAATAAGTTGTCATTGGACCAAAATGTCAGTAAGGTTCTACTGGATCAAAATGTCAGTATGTTTCCATTGGACTAAAATGTTACTAAGTTATCATTGAATCAAAATGTCAGTAATTTTTCGTTTGACCAAAATATCAACAATTTTTTTTGGACCAGAATGTCAGTACATTTCCGTTGAACTAATTTTTCAGACCCAAAATTTTGTTTCATTTAAGGGTAAAATATAATTTAATCTTCATGTTCTCCTTTTTTTTTATTATTGCAAGTATAATATTACAATAAATACTTAAAAAAATAGGAAAACAAACATAAGTTAGAAGAAACATAATAATAATTATAATATTGATTAATAAACATAATCTATTTGTTACTATATAGAATGTCTTCTTCCAAAATTTACTATTCCTCTCAAAATTACAAATCAAATAAATCGTATTTTACTCATACCAATAAATAGATATGAAGTTATAATTAAAATTGCTAGTAAAAAACCGGAATAACTAGTTATAGTGAACATATAGAAGCTAAATGAAATATGTTATTTTTATACATATGTTTATAAAGCACTTCCCTAAATTTTCATTTTTGAGAAAGAAAAAAAAAAGAAGATAAGAAAAAAATACTACTTAAAAGATACAATTGAAATTTGGAGATTCATTAATAAATTATTGCAGACGAATAAAAAGATAAATAGAATGACAAAATTTAGAAATAAATTCATCATTTGTGATATATACTCATCCAGTGATTCCAAATCAACAAACTTATTAATCAACTCATGAATTGAGTAAACTAATCTAATGATAATGAAAATCTTTCGTATTATTCTAATGAAATGGTTGAAGGTCTTTTCAGTTCTCCTTCCAATTACTGCAAGAACATACTACAACCCAAGGTAGTGAAGAGTCGACATTGAGGTGTCAAACCTTCCCATTTCTGATGAGACAGTATTTTATCCAAAATATTAGACTCAAACAAAAATACATAAACATTAAGTTAGTCCTTTTAAAAAATGAGACCTAACTTGATATTGTCACTACTTAATGCTATCACAATAGAATTTTTTTCAAAATAAACATTCTACCAATGTACAAAAATAAACATTGCAACAATGTATCAATCATTACAAATTTATCCAAATTAAAATAAATAATCAACTATAAACAAAGATAAGCATATCACATATTTCACTTCTTTGAATCTTGGTGGCAGGGCAGCCTTGTTGTGGGTAAGAAGCTCATGTAATTCGGTTGGTTCATCCTATGAGATGGTACATGTGAAGATCTAATTTGAATTGGTGTTGAATGCCTAACTGAAGGTGGTCTAAACACAATTAATAGTGGTGGAAGTATGAAGTTTGTTTCCTACAACAATTATATATAGTGACTAATTATGCATAACATAATTTAACAATAACTAATCAGTTGTATGTAAAAGTCACTCACAACACTAAGAGTTGAAACACTTTGAGTGGTAGTTGGAATTGGAGTTGAAACACTTTCAGCATTAGGAGTTGGAATACTTTCAAAATTAGCTAGAGGTTGTTTAACTTGTGAAGCAGATTAAGACTAGTTAATCCCATCCTATAAATATGTAACATCTAACATAAATAACTTGTAAGTAATAATAAAAATAATTAATCAAATTTTAAAAAATATGTTACTGGTGTTGTTTTGGTTGCATTTACTATAATATTTGTTAAAGTAATTATGTTTATTAATTAATATTATGCTTATTATTATGTTTGTTTTAACTTATATTTGTTTATCTATTTTTTAAAATGTTTATTGTAATGTTATGCTTGTAACCATAAAAAAGGGAAAGATAAAGATTAAATTATATTTTATCCTTAAATGAAACAAAATTTTGGGTTTGACAAGTTAGTCAAATGGAAACGTACTGACATTTTAGTCCAATAAAATTACTGACATTTTGATCAAATAGAAAATTACTTACATACATTTTGGTTCAATGACAATTTACTTACATTTTGGTTAAAAAAAATTATTGACATTTTAGTTCAATGAAAAATTATTGACATTTTAGTTCAATGGTAACTTAGTGACATTTTGGTCTAATCTATTAAACAATCATGTTGGTAATCATTTTTGTCTCTCTGTATTATGTAGACTTTTCATTAACGGTATCGAATGAAAGTTAACGGATGAATGAATTTGTCGTACTTTTTTTTTTTAATTTTCGGAGACGAACTTATTTAGACTTTACACATTTAGGGACGAAAATAATTTTTTTTAAGATTTTCTTTTATTAGTTAATGTTTCGTCCAATTTAAGCATTAATTTTGAATTTATTATAATTTATCCAGTATATTTTTGACTCGTTTAAGAAGAATAATAATAATTGACTATAAACTAAAGTGCTCGATGTTGGAATAAGGTTGGCACAAAGATGACACAATAGAAAGCCGTGAGAAATAAAAACGGGGGACTTGTGTGAGGCCCGCACGTGGACTCAAGACAACTGTATTATCTATGGAACACACATAACTCAGCCAGCATCTTCAATCTTAATTACGACAAAATATAATAAACAAAATTGGTTTTGAAAACCTAAAAGGTTAGTTTAAAGATTAGACATAAAAACTTAGGAGTTTGGGTATTTATATGGAATATTAAATTCAAACTTAATTATTGTTATTATACAAAAAAATAGACACAAAAAATGACGATAATGTGGTAAATATTTCGTATTTTTAACTTATAATAACTTTTTTTAAAAAATAAATGCTGTAATTTATAATTAGAAAAATACAGTAGCGCGCTATATGTTTAAACTACCAATACTGGCGTAAAGGTTTAAAAAGTAATATAAATAAACTATAACTGCGATAAATTTTCACATACTTCTGCTCCTTATAAAGAGAATGTTTGCAGGATTCCGAAATCAGAGAGTTGATATCATATTCATATTCATAACTAATAAAACACTTCATTTTCAATATAAGTATCTTTATTTTGTACTTAAAACGATTTTGTTTATATTCATTTTTTGGCAGATTTTTAGTATATAAGTTATGGACTAATTAATATTTTATAGAATTATAAATATTTTATTAATGATACTTTACAATAAGCTAAATTAATATTAAAAATTGAAAATCAAAAGTAATATCACTTACGTTAAGAAGGAGAAAAAAAGTGCTCTTTTGATTTTGGAAGACGAAAACATGAAACAGTTTTAGTTTATATAATAACGATATAATACCATCTACATCAAAGTATGAAAGTATCCCAAATAGCAAAAATTGTTTCAAGATCATTTTCATTCACTTTTACACATAACCGTGTATAACATGTTAAGGCCATATTTAAAGCAATGAATTAAGATATGAAAAAGAGATGCACCATATCATCATGAAAGGGAATCGTTTTCAAGTATTCATAAAATATGTTAACCGAGGATAAGAAATTTAGATGTCTGATTGAATTAATACCTAATCAACCTAATCCGTGGAACATAGTACAAAATCAATGTTTCGGCAAAATAAGTTGGACCCATAGTTACGTCAGTTGCATGTGAAACCCTTCCAAAGCTTAAATCATTGTCCACAAGCTAAGCCAGAGCATGTGTATCGAAAGAACAATCATCATATTCCAACTCATTATCTACACTTCATCGTAATAATTAATAAATAAATTAAGCAAAAACTATTGAATTTTCGTTATGTTTTTATTTATATTTTTTTGTAGTTAGTAAGTAATCAAATCGTCCTCACCTAGAGTGGATTTGTCGTGCACAATAACATGCTTCAATCAAGGTTTTAATACAATTCCTCTCACAGTCTCACCCATAATTCTTTTTTTGGTTATTATAAGGTCCCCCACAAAACTTGGATCTTGTCTGCGAATGCCCCTCAGCATTGCGTGAAAACTTTGCCCTGTATATTTAGCATTCCTTACAACAGAAAGGATATTTGGTTTTGCTTTGTTTTAATGACGAAATTAATGGTATAGCTATAATAGATATTTTGTGACAACAAACAGGAGTTGAATAGTTAGCCGTAGCTTCTAACAAGCTTGATTATGGGCCTGTTTGGATGTTAACTTCTTTAGAAGTATTTCTAGAAGAGAAAAGTAAGAAGAAAAAAATGAAATGAGCTTTTTCATAAGTTAAAATAAGTATTTCATTAGCTAATTTGTAAATGTCATCTCATCTTTTAGAGAAGCTACATTGGTGAGCTTCTACAAATTAACTAATGGAGACTTATTTTTACTTTGGAGAAACTCATCTCATCTTTTTGCTCTTATTTTTTTCTTCTAGAAGTGTTTCTAGAGAAGCTTATCCAAATAGACCTTATTTACATAACGAAATCAATACTGACTTATAATAAAATTTCTTTTGAACAAATTAAATTCAGTTAGTTAGTTTATAGTGTGTATTTGTTTTAACATTGCACACAAATTGAACACGAGTCATAATGAATAGATATGGAGAACCTCCCAACTAAAAACCAAACATAACTTTTATAGTGTGGATTCTTTTGTCTAAGAATAGACTGATAATACGTTTTACAAAAAGGAAAGTGGGAGAAAATAAAAAGAAAAGAAATATATAAACGGTAGCACATTACTATAACTCTATAAGAGATTGAATACGTACGCTCATACAGTAATGAATACCATGCGACTTACTCCCTCTAAGTCACAAATATATACATATATATATAATATCTTTAAAATATCTTTTATTTAATTGAGATGTTAGTTTTAATATCTCTTTTTTATTATTGATATCAAGTTTCAATAAAAAAATAGATTAAAAATTTATTTTTAATTGAGATTGATATAATTAAAGATGATTAAGTAATTTTTTTAGTTAGTGTGTCATTTTTTTTTCTTATATAATAATTTGAGACGGAGGGAGTAATTAATTGGATTAACTCATGCACTGATACCTTACACTTTACACCAGTGAATATAATTGGACAATTAAAACTCAATTCTAATGCCAAAGCCCAAAAGAATTGTGTATCAAGTACGGGGTTGGTTGGTTCATAAATAGTAATTAAGGGTACATTAATTACACAGGCTAGGTATTAAATTGCAACTAATGAGCTAAGCTGATTTATGATCGAGACATTTTTTTATAATTATTATGAAACTGTGGGCTTCATTTCCCCCCCATAGAATTTAGGGATTGACTTTGACGTAATTAAGCAATACAAGTAAAATGGGTACGTGGATCGCGATAAAGTTGCGGCCCAATGCATTGGCAATATCATTTTGACAAAACTTGGAAAAGTTTCAAAGTAGTACTATGATGTAGTCATTTAGCAAAAAAAAAAAAAAAAAAAAATCTTACACAGAATGTATGTGTATGCTTTGAATGGTATGAATCTTACAAATTTTAATTTTTTTAATCTACAAATGGCATTAAATTAATTTAATCAAATTACATTTTAATTACACAGAATGTATGTGCACTGCAAAAAAAGATGATTTTACTGACAGTTAATTTTTGGCGGCCTAGGTAAACCCCCAGAAAATGTTGCACTTCTAGCCGGACTGAACTATCTGCTGACCCAATACTTTAGGTGTTGCAGGAGAATGGTAAAATGAAACATCTGCAACTACTTTAGGAAAAATATTTTTTATATCCTTCATGTGACTTTGATTAATTTATTTCTATTTCTTCCGCCTACAAGAACGGCACGCGTCACGGCAACGAGCACCACCACGTCGCCGTCATCAGCGATCAAGCAAGAGGAAGAGAGCCGCAGCAACGCGGACCACGTCGCCGTCATCCGCGACACTTGCCTCGTCCCCTCTGCCGCCTCCGACGACTCCAAGGTTTGTTTTTTCTTTTTTCTTTTGGATTTGAGTTGGAAGAAGATCGAAGAGGTGAGGGATTTATGTTCAAACTTCAATTTCCTACTCTTGTTCTTAATTTATGCACCTTGATTCCCTGAATTGCTTCTGTGAGTTTGGTTTTGGTAAACTAGGGTTTTGAAAGGGAATCATGTTTCTCGCGGAGAAATCTTTTGCATTCAGACACGAAGTGTCTGACATTGGTTCGGCCCTCAAATCATGATGCAAACCGTAATTTCGTGAAATTGACTATTCTACTCTGTATTTTGATGCAGCTAAGTCCAATTTGAATGCTCATAACATGAGCCAAGAATTCGATGGACAGCAGCAACAACAAAGACGAGAATGTGGAATTTGATGCTTGGGAGATTGAGTACATTAGTTACGATGGGGAGCATCACCTCCTTCTGGTAATGAACCTTGTTGATCAAGAACTCAACGAACCTTACTCCATCTTCACGTACTGTTACTTCGTCTATCTCTGGCCTCAGCTTTCTTTCATGGTGCTTCCTCAACTTTTCACTCTTTTTTTTTCTCCGTTCCCTACTTAAATTTCATTTAAGATTTGTGCTTTTACCTTATTTTTCTATATATGTGAACTTTGTTTTAGGCGTTCCACAAGGGTAAATGCGTGGGCACGGTGGTATGTAAGATGGGGGAACACCGTAACACTTTCAGAGGCTACATCGCCATGCTTGTTGTTATCAAGCCCTACAGAGGAAGAGGCATTGGTACCAAATTTTTAAAGAATTTATGTGTTAATTTCCTGTTTTGTGATATTATTATATATTCTAAAAAATGCTAATGCTTGGGTTTTGGCTTTTTGCTTAATTTTTCTGCAGCTATAGAGCTTGTTACTAGGTCTATCAAGGTGATGATGGAATCAGGTTGTGAAGAGGTATGTATGTGCAATTATGTAGCTGTGCGTGGTTGTGTTTCATTTTTCTGTAATTTAAGCGTGTGGAAAAGAATGAAGGTGGAGGGAAATAGAGAAAGCTTTTAGTTTCCCTGTTGGTTGGTATGAAAAACGGAAAACATGAATTTCGCTGTGTTTTCATCCTAAACAATAAAACTCAGTGGATCGGAATTTGGCATATAATTCATGTGTTTCTTCTTGATAATTGCATCTTAGTTAACATGTTTTAGGTGTACTCGTCCAATAATTACCCTATGGATAGGATGAAAATGGCAAACTCCCAAATATGATTCACACTTGTTTATTCCTTTACATGAGGAGCAGAGAATTAGTTTTTGCAATTTCATTGTCTATCACTCCTTTTTCTTTATTTCCTTTTCATGTGAATATGAAACTTATAATATGGAGAATATTTAGCTTAAAGGAATGGAGCATAGATCCTTACTATGTATATAGATTCAAACGAAGAAAAGAAAACATCATGTCATAATTTGGTTATGATCACTAGAAAAGAAATACTATACATGTCAGAATTTTAATTGGCATTATTGCTCATCATATATCTTCCTTTTTGGCCATAATCATCATAAATAGAAGTGGTCTGTGTAGCATAAAGGTAGATAGTAAGTTACAAATTTCTAGCATCCAAAATTAGCTGGTAACACTAAACCAGAAATAAATAAATAAATAAATAAATTCTTGAATCATGTAATTTATCATCACAAAATTGTGTTTTATGTCTAAAGATAAGAAGTATTATATATATACCATGGAACTTCTGCTTGGACCTTTGGGCTACTGAAAATTTCAGCAGCTCTGTGTCTCTTGTTTGCTTGAAAAAAAATCAAAGTGCAACTTTTTTTTATTCCAGCTTCTGTTTTTATTCCAGCAGCTTCACCTTTGGAGTTTTTGTTCCTTGTGTAATGAAAGTTTCAATTTGGTTCCAATGGTTCAAATTGCAAAGATGAAATTTTAATGTAACAGCTAGGCAACGAGTAAGTTCTTGATTATATAGTACTGTGTAATGCGTAAGTGTCTTTTTTTTTTCTTTCTTACACTTATATATGGTCATAACCATATATGTATTATGATTATGTGAATTCAAGGCATCAAATTAAACAAATTTTCTGAAAGAGACTTTGCAAATTGTGCAGGGTTATATTTGGGATACTAATTGCATTGCCCATAACCATACTCTACTACGTGCTGCTTGGAGTCTAATATGTCTTGGGAGACAAAAGCAATATATAGAAAAGAAGTATATGTTGCTGTAACTGTACGTACAACATTAACACAAGGTCACACTTAAGCACGGGTGAATGAAGGGACAATATATATGTTATTGGATTTTAGATGTTAGAGAGGGAAAGAGAAATTACATATAGTATATATTAGAATGCTATATATAATATTAATTGTTTATGATTCATAAGAAAGTTTTGGTTTGATTTGTTCCAAATTTCTAACCACTCTGAAGTCTCCCTGATTTTGTTAATAGAAAAATATTTTTACTCATTTTCTAATTATAAAAGTTTTCAATTAATTCATATCTAGTAAGAAAAATAAATTTTATTAATTATATTAAAATTGTCAATTATTTATATTATTATTGTAATTTTTTAAAAGTAAAATATTCAATAATAATAAATAGGAAAATATATAATATT
>PYAF01005985.1:1170-11481 GCA_007407185.1 Glycine tomentella
GTTTTCTAAAAGTATTTTATCCAATGATGAAGTTCCCACAAATTTCTAAAGTCATCTGGTCAGTTTTTGACCTAAGGGCATTTTGGTAATTTTACTCCTCACCCTAGGGGTATAATTGTCATTTCCAAAAATTGTTCAGATCATCTCTGTAATTGTCACCCTAATGGTATCTTTGGTTATTTCTAACCCATCTGAGAATGTTTATAACATTTCTTCCTTAAATGTCTTACTGGACTTCCTAGGGCAATTTGGTCATTAATAAAATATCCAGGGGTATTTTGGTCATTTAGTGCCTTAGGGACCTATTTGTCATTTTTGAAATTGTCCAAGGATATTTTGGTAATTTATCTTAGGGATACATTGGTCATTTCCAGAATTGTTCAGGGCAAAATTATCATTTTCATCCTAGGGACATACATGTCATTTCTGAAATTGTTCAGGGGCGTTCTTGTCATTTTGTCCTAAATTTTTCTACTGCCTTTCATTAACATTTTACTCTTAGTAATTGTCTATAATTCTCTAATTTTTTGGGGTGTTATAGTGAGCACCACCGCCATCAACCTTAGCTGTCCAAATCTGTCCAAAATAGTGGGAGAATCCCTCATGCATCAACCAATAGTGACCTAAACACCCTTGAAAACACCATCAATGTCCTGATCCACCGTGCCACGATAACCACTACCAAGGTGAACTTCTTGAATTCCCTCTCCTTTCAACATCAAATCCCTTTTCATCAACTTCCTATTCATTACCCCTTTAGCAGACACAATTCACCCTTATCGCCACTACATGCAATGTTTTCGCCAAAAAACATGTTTACGAGCTGCATATCTTCACAGCAACAATAGTTTATGATTTGCTTGGGCAATCATGGGGTTTTAAATCAAAAAGGTGATTAAGATTGTGAAGGATGAAACTTCTTATTTTTCATTTTGTGGCGGCTTTTAGCCGCTAGTATTTGAATATCATTAATGGCATCAACTTCAAATGGACATAAGGACTATTTTGAATCAGTTTAAGAAGATAAATGACTAAAATGAATTTTTTAAGAGATTAATGACCAAAAAAAAAGATACGAGACCAAACAGGTCATTTGGCCTTATTTTTTTTTTTTCAAAACTAGTTTTTTTTAGCAACCTTACTTGCAAGTATAAGCTAGTTGTTGAAGAGTGTGCAACAAATGCTTTGTTGGAAAAAATGTGTCTATTCATTGTTTTGTCTAAAGTGAGTTCGCTTGTGTATTTTGGTTCAATATCAAGTTGCTTTTGTGTCACAAAATTACACACACACACACACACACATATATATGATAAGCCAATCAGATTGATGTTACGAACAATTTTTGGCTATAACGATCAATCAGGATGAAAATCTGATCTAGTTTTTAAAACACTACATTAGTCAATTAGAAATCAATATCACTTAACGCTCATGTACTTCTCTTGAAAACTCAAATTCTGATAAATTTTTTAAGACAATGTTTTCTCTTAGAGTTTCCTAGTATGAAAGGTTACTTCTTGCAATAATTGATAGTCATGTGGCTTCTTTTCTTTTTAACAAAAAGATAAATAATTTATTTTGTTTATTTTGCAACAGTAATTTAAAATGTTAAAACTCAAGAAAATTCCATCTCTATAATGTTTTTGTTAGAGAAAACACACACTTCTTTATTATGTACAACGTGAGAAAACACTTAACTAGAGAAAAAAAGGCAACATCATAATGAAAATAGGAAACTATCTCACAAATTTGTTTAACGTGATTCAGATCCTCATCTCTACTCATCCACAAACTCATTGCAAGTTTCCTGGAAAAACTTGTAAACCATCTCTCACTTAGGGTAATGACTCCCTCTTTAGACTAGATGGCTCTTCTCATCCTAAAAATCTATATATATAACTTAGCATCTTATTCTTAAAAGAGGAATACAAATATCTAATTGACAGATAATATCTTTAAATCCAAACAACATCATAGAGATTAAGATAATTTCTTTTAAAATCTAAACAATATCCAAGAGATTTGAAATTACAAATTTTAATTGTTTCCCAACAATCCTTCCCTCAATTGAAATTTTCTAATTTCATCGTCGATCATCATGGATTCTTATCACGTTTTTGTTTCTTAATCTGCTCTCCATGAGTATTGGATGGTGATACTTCTGGACTTGTACCGCCAACTATCTCCATTAGAACACACTACTTGACTTCCACATTGTTAAGAAGACTTTTGTCACAAGGATCCCACACAGATCCACCATCAACTTCAATACTCTTCTCTTTTTGGTCATCAAGTCACAAGAACTATAAGCTCTGATACCACTGTTTGGAAAACACACACATCTTTATTATGCACAATGATGAGAAAACACATAACTGAAGAAAGAAGACAACATAACCAGAATAGGAAAAGATCACACAAATTTTTTTAATGTGGTTTGGGTCTTCATCCCTACATCCACACTATTTATTTTGTTAACATGGTTTAAGCCTTCATCTCTACATTCGCGATCTTAAATTTATTTAATGTGGTTTGGACCCTCATCCCTTCATGCACAACCTCATCACATGTTTTATGGACAACCTTGTAAACCCTACCCTCACATGACCCCTCTTCAAGCTAGGTGGTTCTTCTCATCTTAAGAACTTCTATATATAGACCTAGCATCCTAATCTTAAAAGAGGAAACAAATCTCTAACCAACAAATAATATCTTTAAATCTAAATAATGTCATAGAGACTAAGATAATATCTTTTAGAATCTAAACAATATCCTAAAGATTTGAAAGTTACAAATTTGAATTGTTTCACAATAGCATTATGTATATATCAGATGAATATTAGGTTTAATTATACATTTGATCCTTATAGTTAGACAAACTTTTCTTTTTAATCCCTACACTTACAACTATCTGCTTTAGACTCTATACAAACACTATTAGTTTCATTTTGGTCCTTGTTATGAAAAATATTATGACATCATTAAAGAATGCGAAAATGACATTGATGTCTATTAAGCTTTATGTTTTAGTCTCAAACCTGCACCATTTTGACATTTTGTTTCCTATAGTTGCACAAAATTTACCTTTTGGTCCCTACACTTAAAAAACATCAAATTTAGTATCTTTACAAGCACGTTAATGTCGTTAACAGAAATGGCACTAATGTGGCATTTACACGAGTTACATTGTAAAACTACTAAAGTCTATCCCTATACAAGAAATGTTTTTATGCTTTAGTGCTTATCAACGCTTGTTTCCTTTCTTATTCTTCATTTTCTCCTCTCCCCTATCAATTTCCTTCTTTTATTTTTTCTCATCAACTTTACCCTTTTTATTTATTTTTATTTAGTGAGTTCCTTTTCTTTTATTTCTTCTTACATCAACCAATTCTCGTTAACTCTAAATTGACAACTCTCAAGGTTGCAGAGTTCAAACACTCTTCTTGAACAAGATGAGGTATTCAAAGAGTAGTGATTTGTTTTGGCACTCCTTACAATGGCAAAGACTTGTTGCATCATTTAAATTTATTGCAAAGAACACTTGGAGACATGGAAGTTTCCACTGGATTCATTTTCTAGGTTACATAACACGTGAAAATTGATTCCAACGAACAACTAAAAATATTTGGGGAAAATTCTTGGGTTAAGATTGTTGGTTGGTTGTATCCAGAAGTGGCTTAGAGAATACTTGTTATAACCAAGTTGGTTAGTAGAACCTTTCATGTTGAAGGAAATTGAACATAGCTTAGATTGAACAAACCAATATAAAATTGTTTTATTGGGTTTATCTCTTTTTCCTTAATGTATTTTATCTTGGAAGAAAGCTTTTATATCTTAATCAAACAATGCTTTGTGAAAAGTTATCTTGAAATACACATGAAAAGTTTTCAGATGGTGGCTAGTATGTGTAAGGAAAACTCCTTACACATGGTGCGAGAGTAATTTATATTTGTTAGATATATTATTTTTTAATCAAAGGCTAATATTTTCCCTTCTTTTTCTTTTTCCATTTTTTCATTCTCATACCTTTCCTAATTTATCCCTTTGTCCTCATCTTTCACTGCAACAACATCACACCATTATCACTGTAACCATGAAGGGCCTATGGAGGCGACACCACTATAACTACCACGATGATGACATTGAAGGAAGCAAACAATGACGATACTAGTGCAACCACCATGGTGACACCTTTCTTAAATCTTAAAAACATATGCAAACAACCTTCCATTTCTCAAATTGGAAAAAAATGTGATCACCCGTCTCGGATTTGAAAAAATCTCCAACCTCCCTCCCTTTCTCATTGTCAACCTATCTCCTCACTAGAAGAACAAAGAAAAAGAACAAAAACACAAGATTCATAATCAATTTGAGAAAGATCCAAAAAAGAAGGCGACAATGAGAAATAAAAGATAATCAATCAATAAATACAAAAATGATAGATCAAGAAAACTAATAACAACAAATCTCTGATCCAAAAACACATAACAAATCAAAAACTAAATAACAAATCATATCCATAACTTCGTCGCAATGCCTGCAACAGTTGTTGTTGCTACCTCATTTGCGTGCAAAGATTGGGATCTTGTTGTTGTTTAGCTTGATGACGACATTATTAGAACCTAAGACATTGGACAATGCCAGGTCCCTCAAAATCTCTGTTTTTTATTTATGATAATAAATGTATTAAATTTTGTATGAACTAATGGATTTATATAAGGGTCACAAGAATACACTATCCAATTGATTGAATGGTAATCTCTTAGGCTTATATGATACATTCTCTAAGGGTCAACAGATCTGGAACTTGTTTTTATTAAAGTTAACATACAACGTCCAATATGTTGTGAAGAAACAACCATCGGAATACATTGTGAAAATCAGAACCAAAGTACTAAGAAGCTTTGCGCGTCCAAAAGGACATAACTAACTTACATAAATGCTTTATACTATGTTGGTTAACTTCCATATGATTGCATAGTACACGCATCTCAAGGATTATTCTTGTTTTAGAAACTCTTATCATTTGAATTTTCCTCTTGATGATCAATTTCAAATTTCCCTATATATTTGAATTTCAAGTTTGTCTGCTCTTACAGTCAAAGAAGGAGAATATTCCTGCAAGAGCCCACAATAGTACAAGTAGTGGAGCAGATGATGCATTGCAACAACAACTATACTATTTATCTCCTCTCTTTCTCCTCCCCACGCTACCATATAGCACCCTGACAACGCAGAGACAATGATCTTATTAATGAAGGCTCTAATCCCGTAACAGATACCATCACCGAAATCTATAAAAGAAGTCTCAAGGTTCAACACAAAATACACAACTGCTATCAATTTTCTGAAGTACTAAAACTTTGTCAAATCATTGGACGATCATATACTTGTGCCTATAGAGTCATTCTTTGCTTTGCAGAGCTATTTTTTTGTATTCGAGCTACATTCTATACCATCTCTTTAAAAATTTTGAATCTTGTAATATTTCAAACTGTTGTATGGAAAGCCAGAAGTGGCTTTAGTGACAAAATAATACCTAGGTGCTTCTTAATCTCAATGGAAGATTAAGGGTGTGCTAGGAGGGATATTTAGAGAACACTTGTTGTAGACAGAAGTGACAAGGTATAATACTTGTTTGTAGTCCATTTTGTGATTAGTGGATTTCTTCAAGGATATAAGGAAGAGCTGAACATAGCTCATGAGTTTTAGTGAACTAGTATACTCTAGCTTTTGATATAACTTGTTTTATCTTAATTAAGTTACTCCTTTCACACCTTCGGTGCACAAGCTATGCAAAAGTCTCTTTGTGAAAATCTATTTGTTGGACATTTTCAGTTTAAAATATCTTCTAAAGAAGTTGTTTTAAGTTGTTGGACACTCTCTTGAAGAGCATCACATTCCAAACCTTTACTAGATTTGCACTTGTGAAAATCTCCATCTTGCAAAAAAGCTTTCAAGTTTTATCTAACACACTATTCAACCCTCTTTTCTAGTGTGTTCCTTGTATTTCAGGCACAAAAAAAGATCTATGGTGCAGACATTGTGCTCACAACCATTGTCATCACTACCACGTGCACACGCAGGCTGGGCACCTGTGCCTTTCATTGTTTTGAAGTGACACTAATGCTGGTGGTTTGTATCCTTGTTAGGGCATAAACAAAACAATTGTTTTTTTTATGAAAGTGGGAGCTTTTCCAATCTCAGTGCAACGAAAAACATCACACAACCGTTTTTTATGTCACTATCGACTTAGGTATTGCCCCTTGTGTAATGACCCATCACAGTTACATGGAACTAGGAACTAACTTAAGTAAGCGAATTTATTTTAATTCATTTAAAACTCTTCAAATAATTTATTTATGAAAGTATTTGTAAGCTTTTAGCATTTTAAAGACCCAAAAGCTAAAACGCAAGGTATTAAGATAAAACATCACGTGATATATATACATAACTACAAATACCAGGTGCCCTATGGCACTCCATCATAACATAAACTTATACAACATTAGACCAACTCCAAACTCCTAAAAACATGCATATAGACATAACTTTATGATTAACTTCCTAGACTTTGAGCTGGTCAACACTATACATAACTATAAAGAGGAAACGAAAACATAAACCACATCTTCACACATCCATGTATGCATGTCCATGAAGCCTTCAAGAGAGAAGGGCCACCACCTAACCATTTGCTCCTTATGTACATCAGATACAAGATCATCATAGGCTTGAACCACATTTGCAACAATGCAAGGGTACGCTTACCAAAAACAAACATACTAAACAGTATACAACTTATCAATTAAAGCATAATCAATCACCATCATATATATAGGATGTATACTAGAATATCATCCATACTGGATAAATCATAGAGTTAACATAACAGAGCATCTCATAAAACCATCAGTTCATCAACAATCACATAGAGGTTCAATCATCATATATCATCATCATCATTAGTTAATCAATCATCATCACCATGATTCAACCATCAAATATCATGATCACCAATCCATCAAACATGACATCAAGGACAGACTCGACTCCATGGAGATTTAACCTTTGAGCGATTAACCTAAGTATATCCCTTAACATGGTCACACTTTGTGATTTGACCATTCAAGGAGACTCGAATTAACCTTGTGAAAGAAGTATGGTTTTATCAAAAATGGATGAGCATGAGTAGTGGCTTACCTCGGTAAGGCTTGCAAAGACCTTAATCTATCTAGGGAATCACCCACTCATCCATTCTATATGCCCATTCAGTGATAGCCACCACAACAACCGTCGACACTAGGCAAGGGCCTTCTTAGCACCCCCAACTTGCGTGCCTACTCACGGTCTGTATCCACCATCTCACTCATGGTTGGTCTCAAGGATCAAAGTTTCACCATCAACAACAATCCATCACATATTCACTAAAAAGGTCACTAATCCCCCTGGGAACTAATTCTCAACACCTTGACATGCCATTCAAAGACAAAACATAGGGGTGGTCTCAAGAAGGTACCCCACTAAGCAATATCCTCGGGTCACTTTAGTGAGGCGGAGTTTTGGCATGGAACTCACCCTCCAAATTATACTATCACTACTACAAAAGCGTCATTCAAAGACGTTTATAAACCCCATACAAAGACAGTTCTTCAACCATCTTTGTATCCAACGTCATTAAAAGTAAGACATTCGAAGACGGTTATACCTAAGAACCGTCTTAGAATCACATTGTTAAAATAAAAAAAATATTAAATAAAAATTGAAATTAGTTTAATTTTTTATTTTAATCTTATTTTTTAAAATAAATATTAAATAAATAATAATATATATAATAAAATAATTTTAAATATCATGTAAGTCATTATATACTTTTATCAACAAATTATTTCATCAAAACACTTATAATTCAGAAAAATCATTTAAAAGAAAAAGCTACAAGGAGCAATCATGCAAGTACATGAAACAACAATTCAACAAGATTATTAATAGAGTCAAATATCCACAACATGGCTCCAAAACCACATTAACATTAAATATATAATCTATTTTCTTATATTTATCTGCATTAAGCTCATTCACAACTAATGGCTTCACTCATTCAAATGAATCAGCCAAAACTATGTTAGTAATAACAAATATTAATGTTTGAAGGGTCTGAACAAGTTGTAGAGCAAGTAGCTAGCAAATATGCAAATGACAATAGGACACCACCTCTCATCAGAAGCCAAAGGTCAACATTTATTCAAAAGGGTCTAGAACTAACTTTGAAAGAGGTTATATCACTAAACTCTAATACTATGACACCCATAATCATATAAACATGTAAGCTCAGTATGCATGATATGAATGTAAAAACAAAATACCTCTGTTGTGCCAAATGAGTAACCATACATCACACTAATCCACCCAGATTCATATATGTCTCCTGTTATGAATGTTGCCTATGAATGTTGTTACTAAGTTTTCTCTCTCAAATGAAAAAAGAAAAGCTTCAAGCCTTATATAAGATATAGGATGTATAAAAGATCAAGCCATGCAGCAAAAAATAAACACAAGGCTTGTCTTATGACGCAAAGTCTACACAACTTTTTAATTTATCCACTTCTAGAGATACCAGTAAGTTAGTAACTACTATAATTCACATAATCAAATCATGTAGTAATTATATTACATAACTTCTCTAAGCATATAGGATTTCCTTCTGATAGAGAATTACATTATATTTTATTTAGCCAAGAAAGTGTAAAATGCTTATATGATGTTTATGCAATAATTAAATTATGTGGATGCATATCTGCTAAAAAGTATAACCCAACTGGAATGTTGATCAAACATAGATGTTGTTCAAACTTAGATGTCCAAAACGGAGACCACACACCCAACCTTCCCAGTTGTTTCCCTCTTCTTAATTTTCATTAAAACTCTTTAAGAGAAAGTTCCATTGCAAGGGATACACTTGTAAAAACTTTTTTTTTTAATAATCACACTTCTAAAACCTTAAGAGGGAAAGGAAATTATAATCACAATATTATAATATAGAAAAACCATATACCAGCTTAGATTTTGAATAAATAAAAAAGGAGTGTTTTAGATTATTAATATAAATATGACTAATCATTAAACTAAACCATAAACTGAAATTGAACCATGATGAGAAATATATAACTAGAGAAGATTCACTGTGTATAATCTTGAACCATCAAGATAAAATTTTGAAATAAAGCGATCTACAAGCTGAAGCTGCTTTCTAATAACAATTCTTCCAGAAAAAAGAACATAAAAACAAAAAGAGAAATTAAACTTCAAAGAGAAAGCAAAAAAAATTAAAAACTAAAAGAAACAAAAAAAAGGCATAACCCTCATCAAGCCCTACAAATCAGACACAGAAAACCAGAGATAAAGCAAAGCAACCAAAATCTACAAAAAAAAAAAAAACCTCATGAGACACAAACCCCTAATGAAAACACAATGAGCACTGATGTTTCTTAACTATGGTGGTGAAAATAATAGGAAAGTTAAGTGTGTGTGTGGAAGTAAGAATAAGAAAGGTAAGAAGTATCTTAACTATGAAACTAACTAACCAGATAGAAAACACTGATGTTTCTAACTTTGGATTTGGAAGAAGCCGGATAGGAGAACCATCATTTCAAATGACCAAGTTTCCAGACTGTTCATTACATCGTCCATTACATACAAGCTTCAACTTTGCTAAAATTGAAACTACACTATGGAAAAACAAAACCCACCATTACTCAATTAAAAATAATAATAATACTTGTAACTAACTTTAATTTATTATACCTTATTTATATCATTATCACCATCTTAACTATTAGTACACCCTCCATGCCTGACTAAAAATAATTCACCCGTTTTTCCAATGCAATCATGTCAAATGAACATGAAACATTTCATCCATATATAGTATATCTAGATTCAATTACATGAATATTTTAGCTGGCTGCACAAGATAAGTTTTGTTCATCTTTTATACTCCTATTTATACTTTCTAGAGTGATCAGAACATATTTTCAAAAATAGTCAACCTCGAGAATTGAAACAAAACATAGAGTTCACAAATTCAAATGAGATTAAGATCAATTCACATAATTTCTAAAGAACATCAGAGGAAACATGTGATTGATTCAAACAGAGGAAAACCTCTCAAAAGTGTTTAATTCTCCCACAGGTAAGTGTTTATTCTCAAATCCATCACTGATATATCATAGATTAATTTTGCAGTTCATTTCCCATCAAATCAAAGTACATACTTATCATGGATCATTAGGGCTTTTAGGGTTGGGCCTG
>PYAF01005985.1:29983-42880 GCA_007407185.1 Glycine tomentella
TATCAACTCATCCTTAAATAATCTTAAGTAGTAGCCTTGAATATATTTAAACTTGATTTACCAAGACTTCCCATACCTTAATTGTTTCTAAAATTTGAACAAGCTTGCTTCCTTATTCCTTACTTCACGTGGACTTGCCTTGGTTTTGGAATGTTTTCTTTTTGTGAAAGTGATGGCACAAGGTGGTATATGGTGTGTACGTTGGTGCCTTATGTTTTTGACTCACCAAAGCTTAAAACAAAATCAAGTGGGGTAAGTGAAAGGGGCTGCATGGTTTTCCTCTCTTGGCTAACCCAAAATTGATCTCATCCCTTCCTTATATAGCAAAGTCAAGATATTTAATTTCTCCAAGCTTTCCTATTGGTTGGTGCCTTGTTTCACTTTGGTCCACACATTCCTTTCTCCTCCAATTATTTGCACGGTCATGTGTGGCTTGGAAGAGTCCAATTTTGATTTTTTCTTCTTAGCATTTATGAAAGATTCTTATCCTTATCTTGCATTTGTGAATTATTCTCTTTGTCTCAAATAATTCTCCTAAACTTGCCACTTGCTAGTTTCTCTTTTCTTTCTTTTGAATTGCCCCCCCCCCCTTCCTTCCTTTCTTTGCTATCCCACGTGAACTTCAATGATTCAAGGGGCTGTCCAGATTTTTTTTTTATTCCTTCCTCTTTGGTTCACACGGCCACTCTTGCTCCAAGAGCCAAGACTATACTTATTTCCTTTAAATAGCAAAATTCTCTTTTCTTGTTAGTTCAATTTATAAAATTACTAAACTAAATAAGTCTTTTTAGCCCATAATTACAAGAAAACTCCTAAAATTATGTTCATCATTCTTATAATATTTTCTAATAATTAGAATAGCTTCAATTGAATTTTATTTCAAAATATGTATTAAATTCTAAAAATCTTACTAGATATTGAATTATAATTTTTTCTAATCATCCTAAAATATTTCCTTAAACCCATATAAATATATAAAAATATTGGGGTGTTACAGCACTCGTGCTAGAATATCCCAAGAATCCTAAGTCCCTTTATTGTTTTTGACACCCTAAATCTCTCATTTCTTTCTCAATTGATCTTTGATTATAATAGCAGTGTTATGCATGTATTTTATAAAATTTTCATTTGCCTATACATTATATATGAAACTATGCATGCATCAGGTAAGATCCTCCAGCTGTACAAGTTTGTTACGGCCACTAACAACTACCAACTCCTCAACTAATTTAATTAAATCCGGCTGATTTTTAGGCACACTTCATATTGATAATGAGGACATGATGGTCATAGAGTTGCCTAATTCCATTAATGCTTTCATTTAATTTCACTTGTCATCTGCTGTGATGAAATTAATGACATTTTTGAAGGAATGATGGAGCTGCCTAGTTTCACTAAAGCTTTTATTTGATATTGCTCACTATCTGCAGTGATGA
The DNA here is from genome assembly GCA_007407185.1 of Glycine tomentella. Classification (NCBI taxonomy): domain Eukaryota; kingdom Viridiplantae; phylum Streptophyta; class Magnoliopsida; order Fabales; family Fabaceae; genus Glycine; species Glycine tomentella. The sequence continues at coordinate 31,420 of PYAF01005985.1, forward strand.
AGTTAGTGACATTTCTTTAAGGAAATTTGATAAAAACGACTCTCTTTCTGTCTTGAAAGAAAACAGGCTCCTTCAAAACTATATATTTAAACTTTCACAAAATTAGTTTGGCAATGTCAGAATGTGTTTATTCCACTGTAGATCCTAAATTTGACAGGTAAATCAATATTTAGAATATGGATTGATGAGAATATTGTACCTCATACGCTAAAGAATCAGAGACCCAAATTTCTCTGCCAGTATCAGGAGATACAAGGGTACTTTCTTCACTTAAAACAGACAAGCCATGTCCTACTCCAAATGACAGTGGAATCAGATTATTGAAGAAGATAAAACTTTATTGATAAAGCAGATAGGCAAAGGATATTATTGGTAGACATGACAGTTCCCATGAAATGCTACAAATGAAGTAATACAACCCTCAAAAAGGAATAAAGAAATTAATTGAATAAATAGTCAATGAAAATAACTAATTAAAAAATAAAATGAAACAATCTATAACCTGCTGATCTAGGATAGGTCATAGAGATGTATGGTGAATTATATGCAGATATATCAACTCGACACTGCAACAAAAATTATACTTGGTTGAGTCAGTAGAAAGTCTCAGTACGTAGTATTTGCACATAAGACGAATTAATGCAAAATATCTGGAAAAGAAACAGTTGTCATGATGCTTAATATGATATGATAGAAAAACTTACTATATTCATGGAATTAAGCGAAGGTGCTACTTGATATGTTATTCAACTTCACGTTCATGCTTCATTTCAAGGATAGTAGTACAAACTATCATATGCATCTAAACCTTTTATGAAGCAACCCAACTCAAGGATCAACTTCCGAAAACTAAACGAATATCACTATGATCAACTTAATTCTAGAGGACAATTTGCCCAATTGTTAGCGGCTAGTGCCTTTTTTCAAGTGAACACATAATGAGGCACATTTGGGTATATGATAATAGAGGCCATTAAAACGAAATATTGGAAGGTTTCAGAAATTTCACTTTTAGACATTTGATAACTGACTATAAATGTAATGAGCCATTCTTAAACCCTTAAAAATAGAACAAGAACATAAGATTGGCACGAAAGAAAAACCAAATTACAACAACTCAAAAAACAAAAACATCTCATTGAAAAAGAGACAACGACTTGAGAACTGAGAAGGAATAACGATATCAGATATCAGAGATTCAAAATAACATTAAAAAACAACTTTCTTACCAAGTTTGCATTTTTCGACAGAGAGGCCGAGAAGACAAGCCTCCAGCAGCCTAGGTTTGATTCCTAAATGCAAAAATATGATTAACTATTGACATTCAACTTGCAGAAAACCATAAATCAAAGAAGATGCGAAGAAAAAAAAAGAGAACCTTTTCGAGGTTGCGAATTTCAGAGGAGAGTAGAGAAAGGGTTCGAGGTCTTTTGACGATGCTGTGGAGGTAGCAAAGCTCCTCCAAACCTTAGTCTTCTTCAGCAAGCCCTTGGGCACGATGACCGGCTTCAGCTCCTTGCTCCGATCCGAAGATTTCTTCCAAAGAAACACGAGTAACGGAACGGAGAAGGAAGAAAAAGAGAGAGAGAATGAAGGAAATATGAAAGAAGAGGAGCAGTTACCAGAGTGATAGAACATGATTTTATATCTATGTATAAATATTATTTTAATACTTTTTATTTATATTTTAAGACGGTTATAATAAAACCGTTTTTGTATCCTTTATTTTTAAGATGGTTATATTAAAATCATCTTGGAATCTTCACCTTCTAAGACGGTTATTATAAAACCATTTTCGTACATCTCCTATTATTTACAAAATTGTCACCGCATAACATTCTAAGACGATTTTTTAGGAACCATCTTAGAAGGTGCGTCGTAAAAGACCCCTTTTCTAGTAGTGTATTGTCCAACAACCACAAAAATCTTCCCAAAGAAGATAGTTAACTCCTTTTCACATATATGAATGGCTCTCAAAACAAGATTATCATCCACAACAATCACACGTCATAAAAAATTCATTAACCAATCTCAACACCATAAGGGGCTATAATATTATCGATTTACTATTCATATGTTCAACATACTCGTGAACCCACTTATAGTTCGATAAGCATAGTAAGACATTCCAATATATTGAATTCTTGCAAACAACTCACCAAAAACTTATATGAATGTGAATCTCATATCTTAACATAAAGTCAACTCTATTATTAAAACAACATCATCTCAAGCACATCTCATATCTTCATCGAGAAATCAACCGATGCAACTCAAGACATTCATCAATTAACATAATTATCTCATTATCAATATAATATTCTCAACAATAAGATCATAGACCAATTAAATCATTATAATTATGCATCACTATACCATTATAACAACTTTCCACTTCATGTTTAAGGTTATCACAACATACAAGTTATGGGTTACTATCTCCTTCATTTTCTATTATGTGCCTAAGACCTTCATAGCTTATAAACCTGATACTTAAATATATAATAACTCAATTAGGTTGATTCTTGTCTCATTTGAAAGCTAAGAATATTTTCTCCAAATTTTATGTTTACCCAAGGAATTAGGTCTAAAAACAATATGAACACACACAATTAACCAAGAGGGGGTGAATTGGTTAAAACTTAGCCTTTTAAAATTTTGTAAGAATCAGAGTTATAAGACCATATCACACTTAAAACCAGGAATGCTTAAATCAATCAAACCACTCAGCTCAAGAAGACAATTACATAAACTTTTACTTGTTGAGTAATCAAGATTTCACCAAATAGTTTCATATTAAGATAACAAGAAGAGAATAAGGAATGTAATCAACACAAGAACTTATACTGGTTCACCCCTCAAAAGAGAAGCTACATCTAGTTTCTTCTAATCAAAACTATGATTAGAGTTCCACTATCAACAGAATTTGTTCTTTACAAGCTTACAAAGATCAACCATTATCAACCCTAGATAAAGAACTGAAATCTAAACACCTATTAGACTTCTAATGATCAAGACATAGAGAACCCTTCTCTATTCTTCCCTCTAGATAATCCTACTTTAGAAAAGCTTAAAGAACTCTTTTGCAATAGCAACTAACAAGCTGAAATGTAAAAAAGAATTACAACCAGAGTTTAGAGGAGAGATATAACCTTATGATCCAAGGAATGCAATTGCAAATGTTTACCAATCAATGATCATGTTGAGAGAAAGCAAGTTTCAAACCAAGTTCTCCAAGAAACTCCTTTGAAATCTTGTCCACAAAGAATTCTACCAATGATGCATGAGAATCTTGAATTGTAGGACAAGAGCTTTGTTACTCAGTGAATTTTCTCTCAGTTCAGAAGGCTTTCGAAAATCATTGAAAATCTCAAATTCTTAGAATGTATATTTTCAAAAAGACTTAACAACTTTATATAGAAAAACTGATTTAATTGAATGTAATCGATTAATACATTCATGTAATCGATTAATTACTCTAAAGTAATCGATTAGTTTTCATTTAATAGATTATTTTGTTCTTGAAAGTGCTTAGTAATCGATTACAGATAAAAATGGTAATCGATTAACACGGACATGACTTGTTTTGTGTTTGTACCGAGTAATCGATTACTTATTGCTGGTAATCGATTATTCTCTTCTTCAAGGCTCAAGTAATAGATTACCAATTTGTGGTAATCGTTAAGGCAGTCAAAAAGAGTTTTTCAAAACTTGAACCTTTGAGCACTTGGCTTTTATGCAATCATGAAATCTTAAAGCTTTTTCACAAACTATGTTGTTTTGTTAAATCATGAATGCAAGCCAATGAATGATGTTTATGCAATGCTATAGATCATAAGATGAAACCCTCATACATCTTAGATATTACAAATGCCTTTAATTGAATGGGATGTTAAAAGTTAAAACCTCATCCAAGCTTCAACATATATCTTGATCCTTCTTCAAGCTCCCCCTGTATCTAACAATCTCCCCCTTTTTGGCTTTAATCATGCCAAACTTCAATTGACATGTTGAACCTCGGTGTTCTTTTAAAGGATTTGATTTTCAGGAGTTTGTACTTGATATCTGAAAATGAAATCAGCTTCTTGCCAAGAGCAAACGTCAAGTATACTTTGCATAAACAATTTACATTCATACATATGTATATGCTCCCCCTATCTTATGTAATTTTACATTGGTTAAGATAATGATCAACATGTTTATCCCTTTATTGCTTTGTTTGGTGTATCCAATTACAACACATCCCTTCAATATTATGTTTCTCCTTTTTCTCCCCCTTTTGGCTTATCAAAGACAAAAAAAACAATCTTGAAATCTATGAGATAAGCAAGGAAGATGCAAGAATCATAAAAGGAAATTTTATTCATTAATCCTAAAGGGTAGTACAAAAAAACATAACATGAAATCATAACAACTAACAATAATAAGCGAAAACACCACATCCACAACCAATTAGATAATTACATCAATCTAGGCTAGAGAATGTCAGAATCTTTGAGAGCCATCCTAGTCTTTATGTTTTCTAGTCTAGAGGTAATTTCTTCCAAGGATGAATTTGTTTTTGCTCTATGCTTATGTTGCAGAGCTAGCACAACACCCATCTTTTGAATCAAGAGATATAAATGAGACTGACACAGATTTGAATTTGAATTTAAGATAAGATATGTCAGTTAAGATTTTTGAAAATCGTGTAGTTTTTGTAGAAAGGCCATAGATAATCGATTACATAAGCATGGTATTTGATTATTTCAAGGCAAAGTATGTCTCTGAACAGAGCGTAATCGATTAATACGAGTCGTAATCAATTACTCCAGAGATATTTGAAAATAGAAACAGTACAGGGAAATCGATTACTCGAAAGAGTTTTTGTTTCAAAAATAACTTTTGGCAGTAGGTAATCGATTAATTCGATAGCGTAATCGATTACTCCAAATGTTTTCTGTTTCTGGATTTCATTTAGACAACAAGTAATCGATTAATTCGATAGTGTAATTGATCACTTCAGAGAGGTTTGAATTTTAGAATATAGTGAAAATACCAAGTAATCGATTAACCCGCGTTGTATTCGATAACTCCAAAGGAGTTTTGGCTTTAAAAATTGTCTCTAAACCTCAAATAATCGATTAAAATGCATGCTAATCGATTAAAGCAAACATTATCCAAAGTGAACAATGTTTTTCAATAGGTTTTTGAATTTTAATCACATGTGATGACTTAGCCAATCTAGATGGTATATCATGTAGTCAGGCACATATAGGCATGCTAGCATATATTATATTCATCAAGAATACCTAGCATGTTTCGAAGATCATAGAATCTATCTCTAGATAAGGGTTTGGTAAAGATATCAGCCAATTGATTATTTGCATCAATAAACTCACTTTTGATGTTACCCTTTTGGATGTGATCACCGAGAAAATGATGTATGATCTCTATGTCTTTTGTCCTTGAGTGCATGAATGGATTCTTTGATAGGTTTAGTGCACTTGTGTTGTCACATAGCAGAGGAATTTCATTCATTTCCACACCAAAATCTCGGAGTAGTTGCTTAAGCCACAAACTTTGTTCACAACAACTTCCAGCAGCTATGTATTCAGCTTCTGCTATTGAGAGAGCAACATATGATTGCTTCTTACGATTCCATGAGATTAGTGAGCTTCCCAAAAAGTGGCATGTTCCACTAGTGCTTTTCCTATCCAGTTTGCATCCTGCAAAATCAGAATCTAAGTAGCAAACTAATTTAGGGATGCACCTTTGGGATACCAAAGACCAATTCTTGGTGTTGATTTGAGGTATTTGATGATTCTCTTGACTGCTGTGAGGTGTGACTCCTTTGTGTTAGATACAGGGGGATTTGGAAGTGGGAGTTGGAAGTAGGAGCTGCAAGTTTATCAAAGCAAGACTAAAGTATTTGGCTTGAAGTTTTAGCTTTTTACATGCCCAATCATTTTGATGGCATTTGTAATTTGTGTAAGTGGTTCAATTACATTGCCTAGTGATCCTTGCATTGCATTTACATAATTCATTTACATGCATTCATATGTAGTATATAGGATTAAATGCTTGCATTTGCAAAGAAAATCACATGGCTTATGATTTTGGAAAAATCAGATTTTGCACTGTGTTAATTGATTAACAGTCTTATGTAATCGATTACATATGTGTGTTAATTTCTGGAAAAGCCATGATGAACACTTTAATCGATTACCACTCTTCTGTAATCGATTACCAAGTGTTATTTCAAAATATGTCTGACTGCATTAATCGATTACAGGAAAATCATAATCGATTACTAAGTGCATTTTACATATAATGAGTGCCTGCTTTAATCGATTACAAGTAAGGCATAATCGATTACAAAGGTTTGTTTCTATCTGAGCTTATCTGATTTAATCTATTACCATTATCATGTAATCAATTACTATAACTAGTTTTCATAAATCAATTGTTTGTATTAATCGATTACATCACGTATTAATCGATTAAGTTTTTCATGAAATTTTTCCAGAAAAGCTCAAGAACATATTAAGCGATTATCTGATTGAATTAATCAATTACATATGTTAAAATAATCGATTACCTTAACGGATTAATTGATTAATGTCTGTTAAATCAGTTTTCTATTTAAAGGCTTTATGAGTCTGCACTTAGACATATCATAACATTTTGAAAACGAAATATACTTTGAGATTGAGTCTTACCAAAAGTTCTAAGTGCATTCAAAAGATCAAGAAACTAATTTTACTTAGAGTGACACATCTTGTGAGAAGATCAAAGAGTTATTCTGTAACGACGTAATATTATTTTAGATATTCTATTTTTATTTGGGTTAAATTTTAAGAATAGTTAGATAATGGCTTTTTATTTTTATTGAACGAATACTAATATAATTCTAACACTTATAAATTATAGAAATTATTTAAACATATATATATATATATATATTAAAAACCAAAGTCTCGGTATACATAAGTCATTTCTTCTAGTTCCTCATGTTTTAATACAACATAACACTTAAAATTATGTACAAAAACCTAGTTACGATTCTTATTTATGTACAAAAACCTACAACCCATTTCTTCATTTTAATAGCTTTCTACAAAGCTCTCCTCTTTGCTGACCAAGTTAATTGGTTCCATAGGTGGTTGCGAATAGACAGGAGCGAACTGTAGGAATGGGTCATAAGGATTAAAAATTCCATTAAGTACAGAAACTGGAAAATGAGTGCCAAGATAAATATAAGCACGTATAACAGGGTGCACGGTTATGATATAACAGTTCTTTTCTTCATCGAGGTACCACTCCAGATTTAGCGCATCAAGGAATATTATTATTGAGGCCATCTATAAACATGAAACAAATTTAGTGAGAAATAAAATTTCTCAGTAGGCAAAACTAAATCACTAAACACGTTAGTATGTTAGTAAATCATCAATATAATAAAAAAAAATCATAAAATAATTATACAAACTATATGAATGCATGAAATGAATTTCCCAGGGTGCACATGGCCTCTACATATCGAACTGTATGTAGCTACATCTCGTACTGGATGTAGAAATGTTGCGGCCGTCTCACGCTAGTCATGCATCTTATTCCATGTATTTGCACCTGGTCTCTAAATCGCGTATTGGATGTAGTCTCAAACTATGTTTCACATCTCGTACTAGACTTGGAAACACGAAATCAACATATCATCACATCAAAAATTATTCCATACGTAATTATATAGTATGTCTGGGATCCCAACCCGGCCATCTTAGTCATCAAAAGAGCATGTCCGGGATCTCAACCCGGACATCTTAGTTATCAAAAGAGTATGTTTGGGATACCAACCCGGCCATCTTAGTCATCAATAATACCATCCCGATCTATCTTAATCATCAAAATTTTAATTTATCTGGGATACCAAACTGGCCATCTCAATAATCAAGAATATAATCTATCCGGGACACCATCCCGGCCATCTTATTCATCCCAAAATATATTCTATCTGGGATACCAACCCGGTCATCTTGATTATCGAAAATAATAGCCTATCTGGGGTGCCAACCCGACCATCTTAATTATCAAAAATATAATCTATCCAGGATACCAACCCGGCCATCCAGTCATCAATAAAAGTCTGTTCAAAATACCAACCCGGCCTTCTTAGTTATCAATAAAAAATATGTCCAGAACACCAACCCGACCTTCTTATTTATCAATAAAAATTTGTCTTGGATACCAACCCGGTCTTCTTCGTTATCAACAAAAGTCTGTCCGGGATACCAACCAGGCCCGCTTAGTCATCAATAAGAGTATATCCGAGATACCAACCCATTCATCTTAGTTATCAAAAGAGTATGTTTGGGATCCCAACCCAGCCATCTTAATTATGAAAAATATAATCTATCCGGGATACCAACCCGACCATCTAGATCCCCTTGCATTTATTGCATTACTACTTCATCCTCAAATTTAATCATTTAAACATGTGAACCATTTATCTACATACCATTCAACCTCTACTTCTATCAAATAGTATTAGAATAAAAATATGAACAAACAACCCAAAGATCATTAATTATCTTCCAAAAATTATCAAATATCATCCCAAATATCAATAATATTCAACCTATAATCATTACCTTGAAAATGAATAGAATACTTCAAATCAACCAAGAGGGGGGTGAATTGGTTGAACCTTGGTAAATTAAAAATTTAAAATCAGAGTTTTCCACTGGATCTTTATCACTTTAAAAATTGTTTCAAAACCAAGAATCAATATTCAATCAAATTCTTTTTTCAAGAAGAATAGAAAACAGAGTATAACTTTCTGTGCAATGAAAATGATTCACAAACAAAGTAATTAAGAGATGAATGAATGAGAAGAAAGATTAGCCACAAATTTTATCCTGGTTCACTTCAAACACTATGAAGCTACATCCAGTTCTTCCACTCAACACTAGAGTAGAGTTCCACTATTGCAAAAAATATTCTTACAAGCAATTACAAGCCTCTCTTTATCAACCATAGATAAAGTTCAGTAGTCTAAAACCCTATTAGACCCTTAGAGACCAAAACCCACACTGAGAACACTACTCAACTGTCCTTAGAGAAACATTATCTCTAACCTTGCAAGAAACCCATTTACAATAGACGAAATTCAATTAACAGTTTTACACCTTCAAAGAATAAGGAAAGATATCACCTGATAATCCAAGAATTCATGCACATGAATGATTCAACAGGTTGATTTACAGATTACTAACTCAATGCATTCCTTTCCTTATGCTTTGGTGAACAATGATGCTTCACTTCTTTTAATCAAACAATCATACGAATTTGTGAAGCCTAAGAGTGTTTAGTAACTCAGAAAATTCACTAATGAAAGCTCAAGAAGGTTTGTGATTGCCCAGACTTCGAAATCTCAAAAGTTACAACCCTCAGAATAGTGGGTTCTATTTATAACAGTTTTCTAACTGAAAATAATCGATTAAACCCGCTCCAGTAATCGATTATTTCGCATATGTAATTGATTAAACCAAGACTGTAATCGATTAAAATGCTCCTAATAAGTTCTGGGTTTGAGCTATGAACAATATAATTGATTATTCCGTGAAGTAATCGATTAAACCAGTCAGGCATGATTTTCTAAATGTACTTTGTAATCGATTATCACAATGTGTAATCGATTAAGTCAGGGAGCTTTGTTTTCCTAAGCATCCATGTAATCGATTACCGATTTCTGTAATCGATTAAGCCAGAGAGTTTCATATCTCATAAAAAGCCTAAGTAATCGATTAATCCGATATGTAATCGATTACAATGTTCTTTGTTTGTTTTCTGAAAGGCACGAAGAACAAAATAATCGATGTTATAGCCTTTGTAATCGATTAATGCAGTAGGAACTTATTTTTCCAAAAACTTTGTTAATTTGAATGCCTTTCTATTTAAATGCTTTTACTAAGATCTTTAATCTATCAATCCTAGATGAATGATTCATGCATGATATGCTCAATTGGATTATCAGATCATAAACTTCCTTTTACATTAATCAAATTGGTCTTCAAGCTTTTCTTGGTACTTTTATCCTTGGTCGTGTTGAAAGCACAAAATACTTTAAGCTTGATCCTTGTTCATTGATGCCTGGCTTCACCTGAATCAACAATCTCCCCTTTTTTGGCTTTAAACATGCCAAATCTTCAATTTGATTAAGCACAGATACTTGGGGATCAATTTGAAAAGCCATTTGTTGAACAAGCTTTTATAAACCTGAAAAATTTCAATACCTTGCCAAGAACCAAGTGTTAAAGCACACGTGATACATGATTTATTCAATTAAGCATTAAACCAATTGATTAAGTTCAAATTTACACAGCTACTCCCCCTCAATTTCAGCATATATTCAATTCAAAATTTTGATAAAAAAATTGAACCAAAAACAGGGGCAAACAGAGTGAGTTTGATACTACTCCCTCTTAATCAATTCTCCCCCTATTTGGCTTGTTAAAAGGCAAAAATAAGGTAGGCACAGCGGATATTAAACTGAAATTGCATAATCCATTAATATGATTTAACATATGGGGCAATACATAAAGAAAATTTAAAACAAAATATATAAGAAAACAGACCATAACATAGTTCATTACAATCAGAAATTTAACCAAACATTAACTAAGTAAACCATAAACTAACAATCCTAGAATTCAGCAGAGGCTTTATCATCCATGTTAGCCTCAATAGAATCAAGCCTTTCCCTAATTTCTTCTAAGGCTTCATGGGTTTTAGCCTTGAAGTCTTCTTGAAGCTTCAGCATGGAGTCCATCTTTTGAATCATCAGATTCAAAATCAGTAAAGGATGGCTGTTGTTGTTGTTGTTCTTCATCTTCTGAGTCAGCAGCCATCTCTCCTTGTTCCTCTTGTCAAGCATCTCCAATTTGGGCAGCCATCACCCAACCATCAGGGGTTTTTCTCATGCCCATCTTGGTCAAATGTTTCTCCTTGATTTGGCTATTGTAGGAGAGAGTGTTGTCAATTACCTCATTTTCAACATCAATGTTGAAATGGTCAATAAGCATAGATGCAAAAACTGGGTAGGGAAATGGATAATTGACTAATCTCTTAGACTTAAGCATGATTTCTTCAAAAATCTGAGCCCAATTCATGGGAATATGATGCTTTAGCCCATACACCAACTGAAGATCCTCATCAGTTGCTTGGGCATGGTTGGTTGCTCTAGGTGTGATGATGTAAGTGATCAAATAGTGCAACATCCTGTCTTCTGCAGTCATAGGACCAGTGCCAAGCCTTGTCCTAAGCCTCATGTGAGGATCATGAAGCATACTCCTATATGTATCCATCTTGCTATAGCCCTCAGGATCTTCATCAAATCTTCGGGCTCCCTCACAAACTACCCCAGCTACTGTTTCCCAAATCTCAGGGGTTATGTGCATGGTCACTCCTTTCACTTTGGACC
>PYAF01005985.1:42980-60370 GCA_007407185.1 Glycine tomentella
TCTTCTGCAGTCATAGGACCAGTGCCAAGCCTTGTCCTAAGCCTCATGTGAGGATCATGAAGCATACTCCTATATGTATCCATCTTGCTATAGCCCTCAGGATCTTCATCAAATCTTCGGGCTCCCTCACAAACTACCCCAGCTACTGTTTCCCAAATCTCAGGGGTTATGTGCATGGTCACTCCTTTCACTTTGGACCTCATATCACCTTGCATTGATCCTTTCAAGCAAGTGTAAAAGACTTTTACTAAGTCAAGGTAGAAAGTACCCTTCAATTCTAGGAATCTACAAACCCTGTTGTTGTATGTATAGTATGAGGTTCCTCCTGATTGTTTTATTTTAGTTTCGTATAGCTGCCTATGTGGATGTTGTTTTTATGTTACATCTGGATCAACAGGGGCTTGTTTTATATGTGTTATGATGTGGTTTTATATTCCATGCATAATGAAATCAAGAAATTTGACTCTATCGCTTCCGCACCGCTTTTACTTAACGATGATAGCGCTAGTATGATATTATTAATGATAACACGTCCGGGGTGTTACACTCATCACCATGCTCTTTCAAACTTCGTGCCATCGATAACTTAAGCTCCATGAACCTCATTTGTGACTCCCAATCTGATGTCATCTCGATCCGCTCCCCTGCAACATACTCCCCCTCCAACACCACCATCCTCTCCCTCAATATTTAATAATTAAGAAAGCTTGAATTTACATATTACCAAAAATCATCTTAATAAGATTTTATATTTTTAATAAGATTGTATGATTGTGAAATATTTTTAGTTATAACATAAGATAAATTATTATTAGTTTACTTATGCATTTCGTTCATTTATGTTAAATTGTTTTTAATTTATAATATGATACTTAAAGATATAGTTAAAAAAATATCAACATAATTAATAAATTGTAAAAACAATTATAACAATAAATCTAAAATAATGCTTTAAAATATATCACAAATAAATAAATTATAAATATTAGTAAAACATGATAATTAATTTTATGTTAAATAATAAAATAAATTAAAAAGTTTCAAAATCTTGTCTATATCTTTTCCTATTGCAAACCAAACATTGCATAGTACAAAGGGTATTATAATAAAATTTACATTATTTTGTTCGGTACATAAGCGCATCAAACAAGATATAATACATAATTACTTCTATTGTGCATCGACCACCTAATAGTGTATAGTACAAAAAGTTGCCATGTGACTCAACTACCCGTCGAGTGTTGTTCTGTCTATCTTATCCTTTTAGCAAATCAAAAGCACCCTAAGTTCCTATACGTGAAAGACACATTTTATATATTAATAAAAATATCTTCTTAACTTAATTTTATTATGTATTTATATTTATATTATATATTATGTATATAATATATAATAAGATATAAATTAATTGATATTAGGTGTAAGATTTAACAAAATTATATTTTTAATAACTTTTAAAATATTAAATTTTATCAATCCAATATCAAATTAAAAAATTCTCATAAAATATATTGAGTTTACAAACTTTATATAATATATAAAACGGTTATTTTAACGGTATAATATTGCACACAATAAGAGAAATAAAAGTAATTAATGACTTATGTTTATGTAATTTAGATTAATATATATTACTAATAGTTGTTTCAAAATAATGATTATACTTTCATTTAGATCAATAGATTCAAGTCAATGGCAAGTTTGGTACATATCCGTTGGGGCTCTTAGGTTTTCCATTCTTCCCCTTTACTCACCTCTTAATCTATAAAAAAGCCTTTTTACTTTTAATCAGAATAATAAAAATATATTTCTTATTTATTGAATAGATTTATTATGGAGGGAGATATTATAGGAATCTTTATATATATAAAAGGAAATAGGTGGAGGTAGTTTTAGAATATAAAAGAAAGTAGGTGGAGATAATTTTGGAAAAATAGTTTACAATGATATTAAAAAACAATAGATTTTAATTGATTATAACCAAAAATACGATTTTATTATTAAAACCATGTTTAATTCTATTTAGTAGTTCAAATGTTATGAATCTGTAAGGTCAAACTTTCAATGACCATCATTATAGTGATAATGGCTACTAAAAGCATTATTGATGGTATAATGTCAATGGAGTGTCTATAAATAATAGTTGTTGGTTCTTAACTCCACACTTAGAAAAAATTCTAATACAACATCTATAGTGAGAGTGAGAGCTTGAAAGAATTAAGAAGTCCAGCTCTTCTCAATTGCAATGGTTTGAGGTCATTTCAATTCAGTTTATTTCGCTTTTGTTTCTATTATGTGTTTTTATTTAATTTCAAAAACACAATGAACATCAAGTTTTTCTAACATTCAATAATGATTTAAAAAAAATAAACTTTAATTGATTGGAAAACCCATTAAAAAAATTGTTTAACAAAAATTATACAAAATGTTACTTACACGTGCCTCCTAGATATGTAGGTATATTTTATATAATGAATTATTTTTTTTTACTTTTTTATTACTTTAATCATAATATATTTTTCATGTTTGTTGTAATTTTAACCTATTTTCTGTTGTTGAAGAAATATGTTGAACTTTCTAAGCACTTTTAATTGAATATGTTGTATTGTTCTTCATTGTTGGTTAGTTTTAAATAATTGATTATGTTTAAGTTGGATAATCTCTATTTTTAAAAAAAATATGTTTTCCTTAATTATTAAAGTTTTAACTAATTTTAGTTTTTTTTTCAACTTTTGGAAGCTACGTTATGTTTGGCTGCATTTCCAAACAAACACAAGACATGTATTTTGGAAAATCAGGAAAGACACATGTGGTCGCGTCACCTTAGGTGGACAAGATCAACAAAAGAAAATATTTTTTGACTTCTAGAAGTGCTTTTCAACAATTATGAGATTAAAAAAAAAGAAAAAAAGTATGAATGTATCAACTTACCAACAATTAAAATGTAATTTCATACAATATTCATAGTAATTTTTCAATAACTATGGGATTAAAATTGCTTCGTTCGCGACGAACAGAAATGTCCAGCAAGTGCGCTGGTGATTTGCTGTTGGATCAAAACTCTTCCTCTCTCCTTCTGAGAATATTTATGGAGATGAAATACCTCAGAGAAGAAGATCACAGTGCCTAGAATAATAACACCACAATTGACGTGGGGTGTGTGCACTGTGTAGAGGAAATAGAGAGTAAGAATTGTGTACCTTTTCCTCTGTTATCACCTCTTATTTATACAACATTTACCTCTTAATCAGTCGTGGATTTCCTCCCGAGAATCATTGTCAGGATCTTAACTGCTAGTTACCACGATCTTTGAAATAGTCATGGTCCACGATCATATTTTAAGTTGGAGTTAAGCATCCACTACTCCTTAATGGGCCTTATGGTCAAGCCTATTTATCACATCCGTAACAGTTGCACCCTAGCCGGGTTATCAAGAATTCTTGATAGCTGGGATGCATCTGTATTCTGGCCGACATCGTCATTTGCTTTGACGCCCTGCACATGCATGGATCTGTCAGGGTGTTCTTTTTCTCACCCCAGCCAACCCCACCAAAATTCTATTTTGTGCCAATCAATCTATATATCCCCACCAGGATGTTCTGAAATACTGTTACGCCGGGTTAGGGTATCAAAATTTCTTGACAGCCGAGGTGCATCTAGATTAACATTTTAATAATCGTTCCTTGATGGGGTGTTCGTGCCGGGGTATTCATATTGTTTTTCCAGTTTAGTGACTTTGTGTCCTCCTGCCCAAAGTAGGGAGAGTTACTGTGAAACGTCGTCATTATGTCTTATCTGTAACTAGCGCACAATCTGCGCATTAAAGATGTTGTCGTTTCATTTCACGCTTTAATCATGACATTAAAATCTCCCTTCCTATTTTGCCCCCATCTCTTGAATACATTTTACCTTTTTGTCCTTCTTGACGTTTTATTTGTGCCAGCTGTACCTCTGTGTCATTTTGTGCTATTGGCGGTTACATGTTATGACATTAAAATCTCCCTTCCTATTTTGCCCCCATCTCTTGAATACATTTTACCTTTTTGTCCTTCTTGACGTTTTATTTGTGCCAGCTGTACCTCTGTGTCATTTTGTGCTATTGGCGGTTACATGTTCCCCATTATATTTCGAATTTCCTTTCAAGGGTCATTTCTTTTAGCCATGGCCCATCACAAACACTCTGCACTCATCTCCCTCTGCGAGTTTTCTTTTGTTTTTTTTTTGTGTTCTTCCCTTTGTTGTTCATCATCTTCCACTACCCAGTTCTTCGGGATTTTCTTCGCACCAAGTATCCTCACTTTTGCCCACTTCTTTTTATAGCGATGCTCTTCTCCTTTGATATCTTCTTGTTTATGGGTTTTCATTCTTGAGTCACTACCTTTGTTTATCTGAACTTGCATTCTTGCAATTTCTCTACATACACATACGGGGGATTTCATTTTATTTCTTTTTTCTATGATGAAACTCACTCTTGAAGAGGAAGAGAGTTTGCGAAAAATCGTCACCCCCAAAGTTGGGTGTTGGTTTTTTGGAATGCCCCTTTCAGAAGAGGAAAGGGAAAAAGATCTCTTGCGTGCCCACACTGGTGGTTCTTCTTCCGCCAAGAAAACTAAAGTTTCTGCTTTTGCTACCAAAAATACTAATATATCTGAGCGCGATGTCTCCTTGTTGCCTAACCAAAATAAACCCCAATCTAGGTCTAGGAATATTTCGACTACCAGGGGAACTGGCATTTCCAATCTTAGGGTTCGTTTGGTTTCCGAGCAAAGTAAACCCAAATCTACACTTGGGGGTTCTTCTCATAATCCTTCCTTTTCACCGTTGGACCCTCAGTCAACCACTTAATCTTCATCTTTAGATGACTCATTTGAAACTCGATATGACCCGTGCTTTGACTGTGTTTCTGAGAGTTGTCACTATTTACGTATCGGGTCTGACTCGATGGCTGATTCAATACTTGGATCATGCCGACACAACCCTATTCTTGTTCCCAAACCGAGAACCACGCTCCGAACAGAGGCGCTGGTACAGAGATTGCCTTCCCGGTCAGCCAGTCCTGCTGAGGTCAACACTTTAGCCCCTTCTTTTATTCATCTGGCCCATTTTTTGCCTTCATGTATGTTTTACTGATTCTCTTTTCTTTTACGTAGGTATATATGGATCCACCGTCATCAAAGATGGTCGCTGAATCCTAATCGGTCGGGTCCCATTCAGACTGTCCTCCCGTTTTGGCATCTAAATTTCCCTAGGTCACCTATGAGGTGTTGAATACCCTGTCCAACTTACAACCGGGTATTATCACTGCTATCCCAGTTGGAAATCAGGATGGCTTCTCTATCGTGCTCCCAACCTGGACGAGCCCATTTGTTCAGTTCAGGAAGGGACGAAACCTAATTTTTTCTTCTTTTACAAAGATGTAGTTACCCGTTTAGGCGTTCGTTTCCCTTTTTCCCACTTCGAAATGCAAGTTTTGAATGATCTTCATGTTGCACCCTCATAGCTCCATCCCAACAGTTGGGGTTTTGTCAAGTCTTTTGAACTTTTCTGTCAAGACTTGGGAATCCCTTGTACTGTTCAACTTTTCTTTTATTATTTCACTGTTCATACTGGTAGGACGGGTAAAGAGCCTCCTAGTAGGAAAGGGTGGGTTTCTGTCCAGGGTCGCTCAAATCGTAAACTCTTCACTGTATATATCGAGTCCTTTAAAATCTTTTAAAATAAATATTTTAAAGTTGTCGTCGAACCTGGCAAACAACCCTTCTTTCTATCTGGTCCCGAGTCAACAGATGTAGAGTGGAAGTTTCCCCTCAACTAGTCCCATGCCCATCATGAGCTTCCCCCAGCTTCCTACCGATTCACGGAGACTGATTTGTCAGACTTTGACGCTTTGTCCGTGTTTCGGATTGCAGAATATGTGGGAGCCTATGGCTCACTGGATGTTGCAGCTTATATCCGCAACCTCCAGGTCGGGTTATCTGCAAAATCTAGTACGAATGTGTCCAAGTTGTTGATGTACTGCATATATTGTTGTTTGGTCTAACTATTTATTTCCGTTTCGCAGTTGACGACATGGGAACCCAGCCGTCATCCACAACCAAGTCCAAGCAAGTGGCCGTTGTTGCAGCTCCTGTGACAGTGGTCCCGACAACAAACCCTCCAAAGCCGATAGAGGTCTGGTCTTCCATCCCAGCTACTGCTAGGGCTGAGAAGACATCCGTAAAGAAAACTCCTGTCGCTAAGGTAGCTAAAGCTAAAGCTCCTTCAACGAAAGCGGCTAAGGCACGAGCTCCTGTTGACGCAGCTAAGGCTAAAGCATCTGTTACTGAAATGGCTGAGGCCAAACAAGTGCAACACCCAAAGCGGGGGGTACCTCTTGCCTTCTTCGACATCTTGGAGAAGAGAAAGAAGCACAAGGTTGTCCAGCCGGGGCAGTTAGAAGTGGCTCCCACTGTGAAGGATACCCCAACACCATCTATTCGAAGGGCTACGATCCTTGAGCTGTCCCCGCCACCACTGGTTTCTGCTGCCCCTCCGCCACTGTCGGTTTCTTCTGCCCCTCCCCCTCCCAATACAACTTCTCAACCTTTGTTAGGAAGCCTGTAGGAGAAGGGGGTTACCGGTGAGCTGTTCCAGATTGTTAAAGCTCTATCCCTGCTTTGCCGACTCCAGTCACCTTTCAGATGAGGACTTTGTGGAGCTCGGCCAAATTGAAGAAAATGCGTTCAAATGTGTGGCCTTGCTACAGAGTTTGGTATATCTGAAAGCCAAGCACAACAAAATGTCGGATGAACTTGATGCTGCCCGAGAAGAGACCAAGAAGACACATGAATAGCTCCTCGCGGCACAAGCTTCCAACACCCCATTGCGTCTGGACGTCCAGACTGTGTTGAAGAGTGCTGATCGTGCACAGGCAGCCGCGAAGTTGTAAGGACCCTCAATGGGGTGCAGAAGACGCCAAGATTCCAGGCATATAGCGCCAGGATCCTTAGAAGAAAACCCTGTTCAGGGTGTGGCGCTGATGGCGCCAGACCACTGGAAAGTGGCGCCCAGAGCGCCATGGCCACGCTTGGAGCGCCAGGTTCTTTGGAATTTGGCGCCAAGGGTCCCAAGCCGGCGCTGGGAGCGCCATGATCTCTGGAAACTCACGCCAGAGGTGGCGCGATCAGCGCCAGACTTCGGGCAGGCTAAGTATATAAGGGTCAAAACGCGAAATTGAAGAGGAAAAAGCTATTCATCTTCTTCCTTATGCCCAAACCTCCATTGTTGGAGTGCCAAAGCTTCCTAGAACCTTATACCTTGGCCTAAACACCTCCCTATGACCTATAAACTTGAGAGAATCACCTAGAAAGCTTGAATCCTTCATCCTTTCTCCTAAAAACCCCTTGTGAGTGAGAATTCCTTTCTGAAGGAAAAGCTCTGAAACTTGAGTCTGGCTTCATCGAACTCGACAATTATTTCTTTGACTTTGCTCAGATATTTGACCAGTAAAGGTCCTTTCGCTTGCTATTTTCCTTCAATCTGCGCTGTGAGGAGCAGGGAGTCGGTAAACATATTTACTTTCTGAGCTCCTTGTTCTTTGGTTTGTATCAATCCGGCTGTCAACACTTCGTATTCAGCCTGGTTGTTTGAAGTCGGGAAGTTGAGCTGGAGTGATTGTTTGATGGATATCCCTTTTGGACTCTCGATTATGATCTCGGCTCCGCTTCCTTTTGTGTTGGATGAGCCATCCACATATAATTTCCAGACTTTTGCGCCACCTCTGATTGCCGGGGTTAGCTCCACCATAAAATCGGCAAAAGCTTGAGATTTGATTGCATGCCGGGCTTCATATTTTATATCGAACTCGGACAACTAAATAGCCCAACTCATCATTCTGCCAGCAAAATTCGGCTTGTGTAAGATTTGTGTTGCGCGACTCGACAAAACACGGCAAGTGCACCGATCGTTTTCAAGTAATAATTTTAGGTAAGTGAGTATCGTTCTCCACAAGGATTGGGGTGAAATTTACAACAATATTAATTCTAAGTAATTGGAAGTAACAGAAAAGAAATTATTTTAGAGAATTACGTTGGGTGTTGAATGTGAAACTGAAATTAAAATAAACAGTAAAATAAATTGAAATATTACCAATGGAAGAAACAATTGTGGTCAGGCGCAATCCCTAATGTTCCCTACCTCTTTCACTTAACTAGTTTATCAAGTTTGATCACTCAATGATACATCTTTTCTATTTTAGTAAATTCTAATTCCTTAGCAATTTAACCCTTTAACAACAATCCTAATTCCTTAGCAATTCTTGTCAAGCATGTAAAAGACTATAACATGAGGGTTGCTATTTCCTATTGCTCAGAGAATAAATCCTTCCTACTTTAGTTAATCCCTAATTCCTTAGTGAATTAACCCTTTAACCCAAATCAAAAACCCAATTCCTTGGTGAATTCTATCAAGTTAAGCCTGTAAAAGACTATATTATAAGGTTCCGCAGCCATGCATCCCTATCCCTAGGTAATGAATAACTGTTATTTTACTAAGGTCAGAAATTAGAATCCCAATGTCCCCATTGCGAATCCTAACCCTCAATACCTAAATAGAATGGCCAATTCTAAATAAGAATAAAACAATGAAGAACAGAGTAAAATAAAACAATAAGAATTCTCATTCAATACCAGTCAAGTTACAGAGGAGTTTACATCAGTTCATGACCTTCCCACAATACAAGGTTTAGCCTGCCATAGGCTTCAAAGAAACCAAAGCTGTCAAATAACACATGATTCTGTAGTGACCTAGCCTTGATTCTTGACTTCCAAGGGTTTAGAATGATGGAGAGAAGTGTAGAGAAGTGTTGAATGGTATTTATAGATAGATTTAATTAGAGTAACAAAGCCTATTTTCTGTGCCAATTTCGAACTCAATCTTTTTAATTCAGGAAACAGCGCCTTCGCAGCACGGCTGGCGCGGGTTGTGGCGCTGATCGCGCTAGCAGTTTGAATTCATGGCGCTGGTAGCACGGATACGGCGCGACTAGCGCGATTGCTTCGAGTTGAATGCCTGGTTTTTCTGTAATGGCGTGACTCAGGCGGATACCGGCGCGATCCGCGCGGGACTTTGAATCTTGTTTTCTTCTTTATTTGCCTTTAAACTCCTCTTTTGGCCCTGAAATACATACTTTAGCAAAGAATGAGATATAATTAAATATAAATAACAATTAAGCTAATTCTAACCTATATTTCTATTTATTTGATTGAATTCTAACCTAAAACTAACCTAAAAGTAAGATGTGTTTGCAACACATCAATTTGTCGGATTGGTTGATTGGTTCAAACCACTATGGTGTGGCCTTGGAAGTATGGGCAAAGTCTTTTGGCAGTGACGAGAAGTGAAAATGCTACTTTCTCCAACTTTTGGTATCGCAGTTCTGAGTTTTTGAGAGCTTGACTTACAAAGTATACCGACGATTGAGATTTGTTGATCTCTCTGACTAGTACAGCGTTGACCGCCTCTTCGCTCACTGATAAATATAAGATCAGTGTTTCACCAGTCTTCGGTTTCGACGGCACTGGAGGGGAGGCTAGACACTTCTTGATTTCTTTGAAGGCCGCCTCGCATTCCGGGTTCCACCCAACACTAGCTTCCTTTTTCAAAAGTTTAAAGAAAGGGATTGCTTTTTCCACTGATTTCGGAAGAAAGCGCGTTAGCGCGGCTATCCTTCCTTTTAGTTATTGCACTTCCTTTTTATTGGTAAGGAATTGCATGTTCAACACGGCTTTGCACTTGCCCGGTTGGCTTCTATTCTCCTGTGGGTCAACATGAACCCTAGGAATTTCCCGGCCGTTACCCCGAACGCACATTTGAGCGGGTTCAAACGGATGTTGTGCTCTCTTAGTCTGCGAAATGTCTCTTCCAGGTCATGAATATGATTTCCGGTAACATTTGTTTTGGCTATCATGTTGTCTATGTATACTTCTATGTTGCAGCCGAGTTGTTGGGCAAAGACTTTATTCATCATCCGCTGATAAGTGGCACCCGCGTTCTTCAAACCAAAGGGCATCACGTTATAGCAGTAGTTTGCCTCGCCTCCTCTGAATGTTGTTTTCTCCTGATCGTCCGAGTACATAGCAATTTGATTGTACCTAGGAATAGGCATCCATAAATGATAATAATTTGAATCCAGATGAATTGTGTACTAGCTGATCAATACTCAGCATTAGATATGAATCTTTAGGACATACCCTGTTCAGGTCGGTATAGTCAACACATACTCGCCATTTGTCATTGGATTTTTTAACCATTACCACGTTCTACAACCATGTGGTGTACTAGATTTCTTGTATGAAGCCGGCCTCCGACAATTCTTTGATGTGCTTTTCTAATGCCTGCTTACATTCCGGGCCGAGATTTCTCTTTTTCTGGGCCACTGGTTTCGAACTGGGATACATTGATAACTTGTGACAGCAGAAGGTTGGCTTTATTCCCGAAATTTCTGAGGCTTTCCATGCGAAGATATCTTGATTGCTTTTGAGTCACTTTGTTAACTCGGCCTTGATGGTTGGATCAACTATTTTGCCTATCTTGGTGACTTGTGACGGCTGGTGTCCTATTTGAATATCCTCAAGCTCGTCGACTGGCTCCGGCCTCCATACTTCAATATCTTCTCTCATATCGAGTTCCACCAGATTTATCGATTTTCTAGGCCGACCTTCATCAATCTTTTGCTCAACCCGATCTCCTTGACGTATCCGGGGTGGTGAAGATGGACCGCCTTTGCTTTCTTTTACGACATTGTAGTAACACTGGTGGGATTCTTTCTGGTCTCTGCGAATGGTTATTACTTTGCCATTGCTCCCTAACATTTTCAGCTTCTGGTGTTTAGTGGACATTAGCATATCCCATTTGTGGATGGTTGGTCTCCCGAGGATGACGTTGTATGGTGAGGAGAAGTCGGCTACGACGAACGTGACTCTTTCCGACTTGAAAGCCTCCTTCCTTCCCAGCGCGAGTCAGAGTTCAATGGAGCCTTTGAGTCCGGTATTTTCGCCATTGAAACCTATTAGCACAGTTTTACATGGTTTCAAATCTTCTTCATCCAAATTCATCTTCTTGAAAGCATTCCAAGATATAATGTCTGCTGAGCTGCCATTGTCTACTAATATTCTCTTGACCCGACAATTGACTAGTGTTCTCGTAATCACTAGGCTATCTTCATGGCCGGGTACCACGTCTTGCATATCCTCGTCCGTGAAATAAAGTAGGGGGAGCTCGGTTTTGCTGTTGCTTCCTTTAAATTTGGGTTGCTCTCTTACAAAGAGGACTTCTTTAATATATTTCCGTCGCTGATTAGCCGTGTCTCCTCCTCCTCCCAGGGCCCCAAAAATCACATTGCACTCAAATTCTGGTTCAGGGAACTCGTTGTCGTCATGCTTGTTTCTTTTATCATCTCGACTTTTTTGTGGTTGGGTCTCATTCTGATTGGCCTTTCGCTTGTTTTGCTGACCTTGTGTTTTGATGACATACTGCCTCAGATTACCCTCTTGGATAAACTTTTCTATGGCATCCCGTAAGTCTCTGCATTGATCAGTGGTGTGGCCTGGCCCCTTGTGAAATTTGCAAAAACGGGAATGATCGAGTCCGGCCTTCTTAAACATTGGCCGGGGTCAGTCCACCTTTTTCATATCTGTCAATGCGACTTCTCTCCACACTTGCGCCCGTGATGTATTCAATGGGGTGTACTTATCATATTTGGTTTCATATTTTCCCGGTCTAAAGCCAGGATCAAGATTCCTATCGGGGTGAGTATTCCCGTGATGATGGCGGTTCCTTGGAGGGGAATTCTTCCTTCTGGGAGCTGTATTGGCAATCTCCATCTGCTCCAACTCTAAGTACTTTTTGGATCGTGCTCTGAATTCTAACAAAGACTTCACTGGATCTTTGTATATTGATTGGCTAACCAGGATGATCCGCTGAGCCCGGCTGATAGGAGATGCACATGTACCTTCTCCTCCAGGCCTTGTATTTGTAGGTCGACTTCCTTAAAATGGTCTAAGTAGCTCTGCAACGTTTCTCCGAGCTGTTGGCAGATCTTCCCCAGTGCGAACTCGAATTTGGGCTGTTTCTTACTAGTTGCGAAATTTAGCAAGAATTTTTTGCCGAAATCTTCGAAGTTGCGGATTGACCGTGGTGGCAACATGTGGAACCAGGTCTGAGCAGTGCCAGACAAAGTGGTAATGAAGGTTTGTGAGATTATTGGCTCATCAATACCTCTGACGCACATTTGCATGTCGAACTCGTCGATATGCACTTGTGGGTCTTGACTTCCGTCATATTTTGACAGAAAGGACCTGTCAAAATCTTCTATGAATTGAACATTGACGATTTCATCGATGAATGGGCTGTTATTATGCTGTCCTCGTCGATATTTCCTCCGGTACACCTCACCTCCTATTATGGGCTGATGTACCAGGCTCTGTATTAACTTCACGGGGCTTACCCCTACATCGGTGATTTGGCGTGGGACCTCAGTACGTGTGTCACGATGCTCTAGATTATCGATTCGTGCCTACTGATGGGATGGTCCTCCGGGTTCAAAACGGGTGTTTTGCCAAGTGTGCTTATCGCGACATCATACACCTGATGGCTAGTTTGGTGGCATACCTCAACCGGGATCGGATGAGGGGGTTGTTCTTGATTCCCTCCTTGAACCGGGCTCTCCATATTATTGATGCGACGCTTCATGTATTGTATGCGACGCTCTTCGTCATGTCTCCATTTTGCGCTGCACTCATCTAACTGCATCATCATGTTGTTAATATCCTCCTGGCATTGGAGGGCGTGTCATTTTTTGAGGCATTCGATTCGGGACAAGATGGATTCAAATGCGTTATTGATAAAACGTTGTACTGACTCTTGTTCCATTCTCGCCGACATGCGTGGTGGATTACTCGGCATGACCATTCGTGGTTGTACATGAGAGGAAGCAGTGTCTGAAGCTACATCTTCTACCTGCACAGCTTCATGTGGAGCCACATTGATGGGTGGTTCCTGTCCTTCATTTTGATGGCTTCTCGTGTTTACCATCCTGACTGGTGGGGATTGAATTTTAACATTCCCCACAGACGACGCCAATGTTTCGTTCGCGATGAACAGAAATGTCCAGCAAGTGTGCTGGTGATTTGCTGTTAGGTCAAAACTCTTCCTCTCTCCTTCTGAGAATATTTATGGAGATGAAATACCTCAGCGAAGAAGATCACAGTGCCTAGAACAATAACACCATAATTGACGTGGGGTGTGTGCACTGTGTAGAGGAAATAGAGAGAGTAAGAATTGTGTACCTTTTCCTCTGTTATCACCTCCTATTTATACAATATTTACCCTTTAATCAGTCGTGGATTTCCTCCTGAGAATCATGGTCAGGATCTTAACTGCTTGTTACCACGATCTTTGAAATAGTCATGGTCCACGATCATATTTTAAGTTGGAGTTAAGAGCCCACTACTCCTTAATGGGCCTTATGGTTAAGCCTATTTATCACATCCGTAACAAAAATGTATGAGTAAATGAAAGAAAAAAAAAACATATGAATGTGAGGCTGAAATGAAAAGGTTGGGATAAGGAAAAAAATGTCATTTAAATTAAATAATTTGAAATGTTACATTTTTTATTGGTAGATAATTCATATATAGGATTTTCTTTTCTTATATATTTTTATTTTTATTATAAATAGAGAATCAATGAAAAGTGTGTTGTGGATAAAATGCAACGGCAAGTGCACCGATCGTTTACAAGTAATAAAGATTAGGTAAGTGAGTATCGTTCTCCACAGGGATTGGGGTAATTCCACAGTAATACTAACGAATGTGATTGAAATTAAAACAGAAAATTACGCAAGAATTGTTTGATTGATTGGTTGGTTGATTTAATGCAAAAACAGAACTTAAGTAAATGCAGTAAATAAATTTGAGAAGTTACCAATGAAAGGATAATTGTGGTCAGGCGCAATCCCCTCAGATTCCTACTCTTTCACTTGACTGGTTATTTAACTTTAATGTACACGAATGATAAATCTCTCCTAGATTCGTAAATCCTAGATAACTAGCGATTTCACTCTTTAATTCGATCGAGAACCCTAAACCTTTAGCGATTCTGTCAAACTAAGCATTTAGAGAATAAATCATAAGAGGTTCCTGTTATTAATTGTTCAGAGAATAAGTCTTTCCTAGATTAGCTAATCCCTAATTCCTTAGTGAACTAACCCTTTAACCTGAATCGAAAACCTAATTCCTTAGTGAAATCTATCAGTTCAAGCATTCAAAAGAACATATCATAGGCTCTGCAGCCACGCATCCCTATTCCTAGGTGATGAACAACTGTTATTTCTAAACGGTTCAGAAATTAGAACCCCAACGTTCCCATTGCGAATCCTAACCCTATGTACTTAATTGAAGTGATCAAATTCAAATAAGAATAGAAAGAAGTGCAGAATAGAATAAAACAATTAAAACATATCATTCAATACCAGTCAAATTATAGAGGAGTTATCGTCGGGTCATGGCCTTCCCACAATATAAGGTTTAGCCAGCCATAGGCCTCAAGAACATCAAAGCAGTAATATGATTCATTGTTGTGCAGAAACTCAGCTTGATTCTTGATTTCTAGGGTTTTAGATGAAGAATGGATGAAAAGATGTATATTCTGGCTATTCTGGATTTTTTTAGACTTTGTTCAGAGGCTTAATATTTATAGAATCCTTTAATTACAGTAAGAGAGCCTAATTCCCTGCAGAAATTCGAAACAGATCTTTTAAATAAGGAAACTAAATCACTCTGGCGCGACCCGCGTGCGATCCCGCGCTAACTGCGCGACTTGTTTGAAAGTCTGATGCTGATCGCGTGACACTCCACGCTAACTGCGTGGAGTGTTCGAGTCGATTGGCTTGCTCTGGTCTTTTGTGGCGCTGTTAGCGCGGCTATAGCACTGATGGCGCGGAGCTCTCGAATAGATGGCGCTGATGTCGCGTGGATATGGCACTACTGGCGCGAGTTGTTCGAGTTGAATGCCCTGGCTTGTTGTCCTAGACGCTCATGGCGCGGGTCTGGCGCTGCTGGCACCATGCTTGCGACTAATCCACGCTAATCGCGTGGCTTCTCACGCTGATTGCGTGAGATCTTCGAGACTATGGCCTTCAATCCTGCACTTGGCGCGATCCGCACGGCTACTGGCGCGATCCGCGCGGGACTTAAAACTCTGTTTTCTTCTTTTTTTTGCCTTGAACTCCTCTTTTGGCCTGAAAATGCTCAATTGATATTGAATTGAATTAAAAAAACAATAAAGTAATAACTTAATTAATTCTAAACTATTTTCCTAATTATTTAACTAAAATATAACCTAAAACTAGCCTAAAACTAGGATGTGTTTGCAACAGATCAAAGTGCATGATCATCATATAGGTACTTGCCTATTGTATCAGTAAGTAGCTTTTACATATCAAATTTAATTTTTTACTTTTTATTACTTTAATCATATTATAAGATTTTCCCCGTTGTAAAAATAGAAAAAATGGAGTTTAAAAATAAAATAAAACTATTTTTCAATACTTTAGTCTTCAAAAAATTAATTATAGTAACCACTAAGCATAAAAAAAATGTTGTAACCACTGATACAATTAACACTACTAAATATTATAATTAATCTGTCACAATTATAACCTAATATAAAATAGCAATTATACAGTGTATTTTAGTTTATGCACTATTTTCCTTTTTTAGATTTATGGTTCCTCCATTTCTCCCTTTGAGTCACACTTTCAACCTTAGCATGACTATAGTTAAATAATTTTGGATAAATTCAATTTTAAAGAATTTTCTAATTTGTGTTATCTTCTCACCTTTTTTCCAATTTGTTTCCTTCTTCCAACTGTGTTTGTAGAAATTGGTGTATTTGGCTTGTGTTTTTTTCATGGTTTAGTTTGGGTTTTGTATACATTAGTTTTTATTTTGGTTCATGGTTTAGTTTGTGTTCTTTCAATTGCTATTGTTGGGTTTGATTTCATATAGAGTTTTTGTTATTTTTTTACACAATCTAATATAGTATTCGTTCTTACCAAAATCTGGAAATTCCACATATGATGATGAATGGGTTCCAAACTTCGCACATCAGATGGAGAATCGTCTTTGTTTAGGAGATGGACCTGCAAAACAAAAGAAAGATACTCTGATGCTCAAGTAAGTACATTAATTATAGAAGGATAATTGAGTAAAAGAGTGTGAAGTACTTCCGACGGTGCCTCGGATGAGTATAAACTAAGTATTCTGAGATGAATATCAGATGATCATGAGATTGGGTGTGGAATCAGATATATCTATGGTTTAGAGAGAATCTGTACTTATAGTGTTGAGTGTGGGCTTTGGGCCTTTGTTTGTTGGTAATATGCTAATAAGATAATAACAGATAATAGCAGACAGTTATCTAATTTAAATAGAAGATAATGTGTACCTTATTGATATATTGTTACTTGTAAATAAGTAACAGCTTGTAGATAACGTGGAGATATATTAGGGGATAAGGTTGTTACACCTATTTGAATGACTGATAGAGTGATTTTAGTTAAATTTTTGTCTATCATTCTTAGCTTGTTTGACCTCTTTTGGACTTTTATTTTTCTAATCTAATTCAGTTTTTGGCCTAGGCAAGTAAGTGGGCTTAATTGCTAATTGTAGCGTATTTTCGGATTTTTGCTCACTTAATGTATCTGACTTGTGCAGGGCCTATAGAGTGCTACCAATCTCCGAATGGAGCGTTCTAGGAGTCCTTGGAAAGATAAAGAAAAGATCTACAAGTTTGCTTGAAATAGCCCGAGGCCAATTCTGTCATTTTGAGGGTCATTTTGAGCTTCGAAGTTAGCACCTCTGCACTTGTAATTTTGGGCTGCGAATTTGATTTTCATGATTGTAAATAGTAAATAATTAGATTGTTGGGTTTGTTTATGGCCCATTCTATTTTTAGAACTTAGTCACTAATATATTAGTGACTTTAGTGAAAACTTGGACAACACACTTTACAATTCAATAAACAAGTTTTACATTTCTTTTCTTTAGTTTTTAGAATCAAAATCTTGTTCTTCATTTTCTCTCAAGTGTTCTTCATTGAGCTTCATCTTCTTCATTTCCAGTTTGCTATTCTTCCATTTTCTTGCACTCAATTCATGGGGCTTTCCTTGGTGATCATCATGGAAGGCTAAATCATTAATCAATCCAAGGATCTAACTCAAGCAAGAGAAGAATTGGAGTTCCGGTTCGGTATTTCGAATTCTACTTGAATGTTCACCTTCTTCTTCAATTTCTATTATGTTTTCATGATTATGAATGCATTTAGGATTGAAAGTGAATTAGGATTATGGA
>PYAF01005986.1:3429-29634 GCA_007407185.1 Glycine tomentella
CTCACAACTCATTTCCTTCTGTTTTTTTCCCTATAAATCACTCCCCTTGTTCCCTCAAACTTTCTCTCTTTGGGTTCTGGTCAAAACGCAAAGATGCAAGTTCCATTGATCGACATCGACAGGATTAACGATCTCCAAGTGGGTCTGAACTCTCTGCAGAACCCATCCTTCCCAATCCCTTCTCAGATCACAACCTCCCTCGCTTACAATTTCTGCAAATGGGGCGCAGTCATTCTCGCCCTTGTCGCCACCTTCGGCAGCATCATCAACAGAGTCACCATCTTCATCATCCACTTCCGCGCCAAAGCCCCTTCTCTCCCATCCCTAACCCTAAACGACGACAACTTTTACACCTCCTCCTCCTCTGACGACGACGACAACGACGACGACGACCTAACCTACTCCTCTTCCGAGCCCGAAGACGAGCCCTCTGCGTCTTCCAGTTTCATCCGTTTGGACGACTATTTCCGACTCAGAGGAACCGGTAATAATAATAATAATAATAATAACCTAGACGATGAGTTTCAGACTCAAAACGGCACGCACAAACGATGTCGTAGCTTCGGGGATATTTTCTCCCTTTCGGAACTCGCCAACAGCAAGAGCGTGGTGAATCTCTGGGACACCATAGGCTTTGGGCTGGGCTTGGACTTCGATGATTACGATGGTTACTACGTTGGTAACGCGGCGGTTCCTGCGAGCTCCACCGCGTCTCCCTCGGTGGTTGTCTCCGCCGGGGAAGGCGCTTGCGGGAATCTGGCGCTGGAGATCTGGGACACGCGGCTGCGGCGGCGGAAGCCCACGGTGGTGGCGGAGTGGGGGCCCACTGTGGGAAAAACCCTGCGCGTGGAATCTGGTGGCGTCCAGAAGGTCTACGTCAGAGATGACGGGCGTTACGGCGTGACGGTCGGGGACATGAGAAAGGTCAGCACGCCGTTAGGGAGCGTAACGGAATCTGACGCGGATACTTGGTGGGATGCGGACGCTATTGTTGTTTCGGACGAGACTTTTGGCGAACAGCAATCAATGTTGCAACAACTAACTTGAATAATAATTGCAGTTCTATTTCGGTACTGGAAATATAATAATAATAATAGGAAAAAAAATAAGGGGCCACCATCCGAGATTTTCTCAATGTAAATTGTTTATTTGTATTATTATTCAATTTAAAATTTATAAATTGTATATTCATAAATTAGTTCTTTCATTATGTGTACATAACGCATGCGTGTGGTCGGAAATAAGCGATCTTAATTCTAGGAAATTAGTGCAAGAATGGTAGTTAAATTAATTATTGATTGCTTCCTTATAATGAAAGTTTCGTAGCTGGCTTTTCAAAGATTTAATTCTAATGTAGTGCAAGAATGAACAATATAATCATTTATGTATTGTTAACATATTTAAAAAAGGCATGTAAATCCATTACTTTCACTTGTTATTAATGAGAATTTGTTAATGTGTTGAAAATTTGACAATAAGTTGCCTAGCATGCTAACTTTTCAAAATATAAATGGACAATAGTGTTTCATGCTTGATTAGTCATAGGTCATAGGCATAGGTCATGGCAAAACGTAGAACTGGGATTTTAAATGCAAAAGAAGAGTGTCAAACTAAATATTAAAGTAACATAAAGCTTGCTTGAGTTTGAGTTAAAAATTATCAATTTATAAAAATAAAAACAATCAAGGATACATTGACCCATCTAATCTGCAATTCACATGGAAATGAATTAATTTATTAAAATATTAGCATTGACAAAAATTGAGTTTGATAAAACTAGTTTATAAGATTACTTGGAGTTTATAATCATAAGAGTTAAAAGTTTTTAAGTTAAGTAATTCATTCAGTTGAAAGCATTTTCTAAGATTAACTTACATTATTACAAAAATAATTTTCAACGCAGAGACTCAATGGAAGCTGTTCTAACAAAAGGAGTTGACGATTTTTGAGGCGGTGGTTTACCCTGTGGCAGATGTCAGCGGTTCGAGTCCGCTTATCTCCAACTCGTGAACTTAGTCGATACTGTTTGTTGGAAAGAAGTTCGCTCTTCGGTCATCTACTCGGTCTACTATTTAAGAAGCGAAGCCTCATAGCATTTTCAGGGATGGGACGGACCCTCGAGGCTTTTATCATCTATCTATCTATATATAGAGAGAGATAATTTTCTCGTACACTTTCCCTTCTTTTTTAATTTTAATTGGTTTCGAATAAAAAATAATTTATGGGTCTATTGATATCTAGGGCAAATCGATGAACTCAATGTAGTTATTCCTTTCTATTCTTAAAAATCTATAACCATTAATATGATGATATTTTTGTAAATCATTGAAACTTTTTAACGACAATATTCTCAAAATTATCGTTGAAATCACAAAAAGACATTGGTTTCACGAAGACCGATGTTGAAAGCAAATGTTTAACATTAATTTTAGAAAATCATCTTTGAAAGGGACGAGTTTTCCCTTTTCATTCTGGTGGCCTCTCATTGCTTCTTTCTTGTGCTCTATGAGTCTCTCACGCAACTATCTCCCACACTGACCTTCGTCTCTCTCTTATGCCCTTTCTCCTTCTGTCCATTCTCTTCTTCGTCGCCGCTGAAGCCTTCTCCTGCGTTGTCGTGTCTGTCACTCTCTACAAAGGTAAGAACTTCCTCGAAGCCCTCTCGATTTTCTATTTTTTTTCGTGTTTCTCTCACCCTTAAAGGTTCTATAACTCTCTGTGAAGGTTTAGGTTTTTGGAGCATAGATTTCACTAAGTTGTCCCTCTCGCAAACCTCTGTGAAGCTAAGTCATGCCACATGACCTCACTTCACCATTGTTTTGTCGCCGCTACGCCACCTCACTTCCTCTCTTAGCTTTCTCTATCGAGTTAAGAACCCATTTCTTGTGCCATGATTTTCTAGGGTTCATAAATGTTGGGAAAGATTTGAAAATTCTATTAGGTTCAATTTGAGAAACAAAAGCCATATTACAACATAGATTTCTTATTGAAGATCTAGTAGATACTCCTTTTGAAACTTCACCTATGATGTTGTCAAGTGAGAGATCTCTTGTTGTTTTCCAATCTTTAGGCTCTTGAACAGGTGTTGATGGTTTTATTTCAGCACTTGGTTCTTCTCTCTCTTTATTTATGGAATCATTAAGCTGAACAAATTCTTCCATAGGACCTGCATCTACATCACACTTCTTTTCCTCTTTAGAGAGATTAGACTCATCACAAATCACATGTACAGATTCTTCCATGCACATTGTTCTTTTGTTGAAAACTCTATATGCTTTACTATTTAATGAATACCCAAGGAAAATTGCTTCATCAACTTTAACATCAAATTTTCCAAGCGACTCTTTCCCATTGTTTAATACAAAACACTTGCAGCCAAAAGCTCTCAAATGAGAAATGTTAGGTTTTCTACCTTTGTATAGCTTATAAGGAGTTTTCTTTAAAATAGGTCTTATAAGTAATCTATTCAAAGTGTAGCAAACTGTACTTACAACATCAGCCCAAAAATATTTTGGCAAATTTGTCTCATTAAGAATAGCTCCTTCTTCAAGAGATCTGTTTTTTCTCTCCACAACACCATTTTGTTGAGGTGTTCTTGGAGCTGAAAAATTGTGGTTAATTCCATTTTCTTCACAAAATTTTTCATAATGTTCATTTTGGAATTCTCCACCATGATCACTTCTTATTGAGATAATTTTGGTACCTTTTTCATTTTGAGCAAGCTTAGCCATTTTTCTATAAGCAAGGAAAGCATCACTTTTGGATTTTAAAAATAGAGTCCAAGTAAATCTAGAGTAATCATCTAAAATGACAAGCCCATAATAATTGCCTCCTAAACTCATAGTTCTAGATGAACCAAACAAGTCAATGTGAAGTAATTCAAGGGGTCTAGAGGTGGAAACAATGTTTTTACTTTGAAAAGAATTTTTGGTTTGTTTCCCCTTTTGACAAGCATCACAAAGTTTGTCCTTTTCAAACTTGAGTTTGGGCAAACCAATTACTAAATCTTTTTCAATTAGCTTGTTCATATGATACATGTTAATTTGACTTGCCCTTTTATGCCACAACCAAGATTCATCAACCTTGCTTATTAGACATGAAGTGTTGTGAAAGAATGCATGATCAATTGAAAGTAAATAAATGTTACCTTTCCCTTTACCTATGTGAATCACTTCACCACTTTGTCCATCACAAATCATGCATTAATTCTCATTGAATGAGACTTTGAATCCTTTATCACATAGTTGGTTTATGCTTAAGAGATTATGCTTCAAACCCTCCACATAAAGAACATTTCTAATTTTGGTTTTGAAGCTATCTCCTATGTTGCCTTCTCCAATGATCTTTCCTTTGTTATTATCCCCATAAGTGACAAATCCTCCATGTTTAAGAGTTAGATTTGTAAGCATGAACATGTCACCTATCATATGTCTAGAGCATCCACTATCAAGGTACCATAATGAGGATCTAACTCTTAGACATACCTGCAAAAATCAAATCAATTTATAAAGGAAGGTACCCAATTGAGATTGGGTTCATAGAGGTTAGCAACTTTCTTTTTCTTTTGAACCCAAATGCAATCTCCATTAGGCACATAGAATCTCCTAGCATAGCATTTGTAAGATGTATGTCCTTTTTTCATACAATAGTTGCATGTTACAGATTTTGATGATTTTCTCATGAAAGCATTTCGATTGATCTTTGAGTTTTTGAACTTTTTTAGATTCTTCTGTTTTAGAGGAACAAATACAGTTTTTCCAAAAGATTTTGATCCTTGTTTGTACCCCAAATGAGAAGTATCTTCAACATACTTTTGCACACTTAACATTTCAACCAAGTTGCATTTACCTTTATAAAGTTTTCTCAAAAGATCAATTAAATCACTATTCTTGGATAATAGTATTATGTATTTTTCTCCTTGACTTCTTTTGTAATCATCAAAATGTTTTTGTGACAAGTTATATTTGTCAACATTAGTAGAAGAAGAAGCACATACACATCCATTCATTTTGTAACTTGAAACAAGTTTTTCATTTTCTTCTTTCAAGTTGCAAATTTAAATTTGCAATTCAGTAATTTTTGCAACATGCCATCTAAGATTTCCTTTGAGCTTGTTATTGGATTTTTGCAAGCTTTTGGGCTTCTTCATACATTTCTTGGAAAGCATTAATAGCTTGTTCAAGTTCAAAATTTACCTCATCTTCATCAATTGATAGATCATCATATTCTTCATTGATTGTGGAGGTGAGACACATGTTTGCTTCTTCATTTTCAGTTGAAGATTCTGATGTTGTTGACTCATTATCTTCCCAAGCTATTAGGCTCTTTTGGATTTTCCTTCCTTCCTCACCTTGTTGTCACCTTGTTTCTTTTCAAAAAGATTGAGAATTTTGATTTGATGTGGCCAGGTTTTCCACATTCAAAACAAGTAAAATTGTTGTCAATCCTTTTGTTGTTGTTGTTGTTGTTGTTGTTGATCTTGTTGTTCTTTGTAAACTTATTGTTCTTGTTTTTCCTCGAGAAATTGCTAAACTTCTTGACAACCAAGTTCATGTTGTCCTCTTCATCCTTTTCACTTGAATCTTCCACTTTTTCTGACTTTGATGATGCAGCTTTTAATGCAATACTTTTATTTTTGTTTTTTGCATCTTCAGCAAGTTAGTTGAGACATTTCAAGCTCATATTGAAGTAACTTACCAAATAGTGCAGCCATGGACATCTTTGATAGATCTTTTGATTCCTTGATTGCTGTCACCTTGGGTTGCCAAGGTCTTGTAAGGCACTTCAAGATCTTGATGTTTAGTTCTTCAGTATCAAAGATCTTCCCAAGACCCAAAAGATGATTGACTGTATGAGTAAATCTTGTTTGTAGCTGAGAAATGCTTTTTGTGGTGTTCATCTTGAACATCTCATACTCATGGATCAATGCATGCTTTCTTGATCTTCTAACTTCTTCAGTTCCTTCATGAGTTATTTCCAGCATCTCTCACATTTCTTTTGCACTTGTGCATCTCACTGTTCTAAAAAATTCATCAGAAGAAAGTGCAGAGGTAATCATATTTTTAGCTTTAAAATCATATTAATTTTATTGACTAATATAATAAGTCTACAACAAAATAATGTATTCGCAATAAAAAAAAGCTCCTCGGCTCACTTCGGTTGCAAAGACTTTCTCCTTAGGCGCATGTCTCAGCAACACAAAACGAGGGTTTCGCTCGTTATAGGACTTGACCAAACATTTCACGACACGAGCTGACGATAGCCATGCAACACCTGTATGAAAGTCAGTACCATCCTGTTAAGAATTCGAATTCGATAGCCGGCTTTTCTCGATTTTTTACATAATTGATAATATCTTTTTTATAAATAAAAAAATTGGGAGAGTTCGATCACTGTGGAACAAAGGACAACTTTTTGTTCAGTATCTGTCATCTCATCCCATTCTTTGGGAATCATTTCATTGCCACTGGTTTTCTTAGGAATAAAAAGACCCTTTTCTATAACATTCCAAGCACCTGGGTCATTTGATTGAATAAAGATTTTCATTCTATTTTTCCAAAAACTGAAGTGCTCCCTTTCAAACATTGGAGAACAATTGAGAGAAGCACCTTCTTTGAAGATAATTTGTGAGGTATTCCTTTTTCTTTTTGAAGAAAAGATAGTGATCTTGAATAACTCTCAAGAACCAGCTCTTTATGCCAATTGAAAATAATAGGAATACTCACAATAACCAAGATGGGGGGTGAATTGGTTAAAACCTTGGTATTTTAAAATTAATTCAAATAAGAGTTTAGGATATTTATCACTTTCAAAACCAAGAAATCTTTTTACTCAATCAAATAACTCAGCCCCAATAAATCAATAGCTCAAAACAGAACTTGTTTGACAATGAATATGAATCAAAGAATCAATGACCAATGAACAATATAAGTAATAGAGAAATATAATCAAAGACACAAGCAATTTATACTGGTTCACTTCACAACAGAAGCTACATCCAGTTTCTTCTAATTAACACTAGATTAGAGTTCCACTATTATAAATTTCTGTTCTTACAAGCTTTTACAAAACTCTCCCCTTTATCAACACTAGATAAAGAATAGAAATCTAAAACCCTATTAGAATTCTAAGGAGCAAGAACCAGAGAACACTACTCTGTTCTTGAGCTAGAGAACCCTTCTCTAGAACCAAGCAAGAAGAACCCACTTTACAATAGCCAATTACAACAAGAATTCAAAACCAAATTTACACACAAAGATTAAGGAGAGAGACAACCTGATGATCCAATGAGTGTTATGCACATGAATTACCAAATTAGGTTGAGTAGCAAACTAAATTAGATTATGTTTTTCCTTAACCTTGAAAAGAATCTTGCTCAAGAATCATTCAAAGACCCATTGATGTTTTGAATGAAGCAAGAAGTAAAAACACTGAGAAAATCACTTAAAAATGCTTAGAAGGCTTGTGTATACTCAGAAATACGAAGTGGTCAAGTTGTTTAAACAAGCCAAGCCTTCAATCTTATTTATAACAGAATTGTAACTAACTGTAATTGATTAAACGTGCCTGATAATCGACTAAAACACTTACGTAATCGAATAAATTATCACTTAATCGATTAAAATGTTAAAGAAGCTTTCTGGGTTTCAGTAACGAGCAAAATAATCGATTAAACCGAGTTGTAATCAATTAAGACAGAAAGCTATGTTTAACAAAATGAACTATGTAATCGATTACGAATTTTGGTAATCAATTAAATCAGAAAACAGTCATTTACCAAATGAACTATGTAATCGATTACTGATAATGGTAATCGATTGTCACAGCAAGGCTTAAAATAATCTTTTAACTATGTAATCGATTACACTAAGTAAGTAATCAATTAAAACCTTTAACAAAGCAGTTTATTTTAAATCAAAGGTCAAATAATCGATTAATCCGATAGGTAATCGATTAATTTGTTCATGAAGATTATTCCAGATTGAACGAAGAACAAAATAATCGATTATATCATTAAGTAATCGATTAAAACAGTAAGAAAAACATTTTTCCAAAAACCTTTTAATCAATTTCAAACCTTAACCAAAAAGATATAACCTTTGATGTTTTAATGAAAACCATTTAACCTTAATAATGAATGAATGAATGCAATGCAAGGATCAATCAGATTGTCTTTCTCTTACACTTGAATCAATTACAAAACTTCAAGGCACTTCAAGCATGTTAAAAGCTCAAAACACATTTCTTGAATCAACGTCTTTCACTTTTCATGATGCTCCCCCTATATCCAACACTAACAATTCCTTGTGCAAGGAATCCTCAATCTCTATGCAGAATGAATTTGAAATGTCAATGATGGGAGAATTAACATTCTTTCTTGGACTTCAAGCGAAAAAAAAATGAAGAATGAGACATTTCTCAGTCAAACAAAGTATTGCAATGAATTGATCAAGAAATTTGACATGGAGAAAAACAAGGATGTTGCAACTCCTATACTTACCTTGATTCATATGAAAAAGGCAAGAAGGTTGATGAGTCAGAATACAGAGGAATGATTGGATCACTATTGTACTTGACTGCAAGTCGTCCAGATATAATGTTGAGTGTGTGCTTATGTGCAAGATATCAAGCTAACCCAAAAGAATCAGACCTCACAACAGTCAAGAGAATCATCAAATACCTTAAATCAACTCCAAAAGTTGGTCTATGGTATTCCCAAAGGTGCATTACTAAATTTAATTGGTTACCCAGATTCTGATTTTGCAGGCTGCAAATTAGATAGGAAAAACACAAATGGAACATGCCATTTGTTGGGACGTTCATTGATCTCATGGCACTGCAAGAAACAATCTTGTGTTGCTTTATCAACAATTGAGGTAGAGTACATTGCAGCTAGGAGTTACTATGCTCAAAGCTTGTGGCTAAAGCAACAAATACAAGACTTTGGTGTTGAATTGAAAGAAATTCCTTTTCCATGTGACAACACAAGTGCTATCAACCTATCAAAGAATCCAATAATGCACTCAAGGACAAAGCATATAGAGATCAAACATCACTTTCTCAGAGATCACATTCAAAAGGGTAATTGCTCAATTGAGTTTATTGATACAAACAATCAATTAGTTGATATTTTTAATAAACCCCTTGCTATAGATAGATTCTATGCTCTTACGAACATGCTAGGAATTATTGAGGAATCTAATATCTAATAGCATGCATATGATGTGTCTAACTACAAGAAATTCAACTCACAAATTCATTATGCATCACACTTGGCTAAAATACGAATTATGATAAATGGCACTATTCATGTTGCATAATTCTCTATTGTAATTGATTACGCTCTCGTATTAATCGATTACTTGATACTTAGAGGCAATTTCAAGTTAAAAACTCTCTGGAGTAATCGATTATGATAGCGTATTAATCGATTACATAATGCTTAAGGGCTATTTCAAAATTAAAAACTCTCTGAGTAATTGATTACGTCCTCGAATAAATCGATTACACTAAGCTTAGAGGCATACTTCGCCCTAGAATAATCAATTACAAGGGTTCTGTAATCGATTACTTATGGCATTTCTGCAAATTTGCACCGCTATCAATGAAAAATAACTGACATCTTATCTCCAAATTCAAATTCAAATTCTAGTTCAGTGAATCCAGACCACCTTGATCTTTGATATTTAACCTTCATGTTTGCACCTTGAATCATTAATAAAATTTGCTTTTATGTTGTTTAAATCTTCCTTTGCTTATTCACTATTGCTAGAATATTTTGTCTTTGATAAGCCAAAAGGGGGAGAAAAATGAACAGATGAAAGGTGCTGGGAGAATAAAAGAAAATAAGGGGAGAAAAAATAATAAACTTTTGCTCTGATTTAAGTGAATATAAACATAGCTCTTAATCTAACATGATATGAAATTACATAAGAAAGAGGGAGCAATACATATGCTTATGATGTATAGAGTTTATGCAAAGAATAGTTAACACCTGGTCTTGGCTAGAAGCTGATTCTTTTCCAGGTTTCAAGTAAAAACTCCTGGAAACTGTCTCCTAAGAAGAACACTAAGGATCAAGATGTTAAATTGAAGTTTGGCATGATCAAAGCCAAAAAAGGGGAGTTTGTTAGAGTCAGGGGGAGCTCAAGAGGATCAAGAAGCTGAGTCTCTTAAGAAGCAAAGTATTTAGGCTTTTTACATTCCAATTCAATTGATTGGTAGTTGTAATTTGTGTAACTCTTATATGAGACTTCCTATGATCCATTGCATAAAGGTCATTCATGTTTTTGCATTGATGTTTTCATAAAAGCATAAGTTTTGTGAAAAAGCTTTTCTGAAAAATAAAGTTTTCATGATTGCATAAAAAGTCAAATGTTACATGTTTAAGTATTGGAAAAACAATTTCTCACTTTTTTAATCGATTACCAGCAAATGGTAATCTATTACCTAAGTTTTAAAGAACACTTTAATTGATTACAAGAAAATGGTAATCGATTACACAACACAAAATCACAAAATAGACTTCATGTGATAATTGATTACGATATGGTGGTAATTGATTACTTGCGTATTTCGAAACAAAGACTTCCTGTGATAATCGATTACATTGTGAAATAATCGATTACATTGCTCATAAGTCTTTTTCAGAAATTTCAAGAACACTTTAATCGATTAAATGAGTAATTAATCGATTACATAAGTGAATTTAATCAATTACATTAGTCAATTAATCGATTACTGACAGTTGCAAACAGTTTTCTATAAATAGTTGTTGGGTGTTTTGAAAAGAAATAACGAATTATCAAAGTATTTTCATAAGCTTTTTGAAGAAAGAAAATATTCAAAGTTCTATTCTGAGTTAGTCCCACAAATCCTCAAGCTTCAAGATTTCTAAAGAGGATTTCTTTTTGGGCAAAGTTTCAAAAGAATATTTTGGAAGAAAGTTCTGAAGTAGTTTTCTTTCACCATGGGTTCAATTCTAGTAATCTTTTGCATACATTAGTAGTGGATCATCGGTGGTTTCTTTCCATATAACTTGTTTGTAAATTCTTTTAGAATTTCTTTTTGTGTAACTATAACAATGGTTTTTCTTAAGGCTTTTCTAGAATAGGTGTAATGTGTTTATATAATTACAAATAGTAGCGGGGATGGGTAAGTGTTAGATTATTGGCAAGCATACCAATGTCATCGCAGGTTACAGAATTTATAAAGAGATCGTCTCCACAGGGACTTGAGTTACTTAGTTATTCCAGATAAAAGTAATCAATTCAATAGTTATGTGCAACAAATCTAATCGAATTTTGATGGGTTTATGAAAATAATAGAAACAAAGGATTAGTACGTCGAAAATACATAAAATTACAAAAACTAGTAAAATGAATTTAATTAATTTCAGAGAACGTAGGATTGGATTTCATCCTTCATACCCTCAGTATCCAATTAACATTAATACATATGAATCATTCTCTAACATTAATAATGCACACATTAATTCACCCCGAATCGATCCCTCGCATTCCTTAGAATACTAAGGATATTTACTGAATATCGATCCCTCGCATATGAAGTAAATAACTCAACATTAAAATCATAATCTCGTGCTATTTGCAATCAAAATGTTATGCTCTATTCCTAGCAACGTAACGTAAACAGTAAAATATTCATTTCAAATTCTAAGAGCACTTTCGAGTCAAACTTAGAATCCAATTTCATGAAACTAGTGATCAAGTAGAATCAAGCATTACTAACAGAATGAAATCACTAATAGTGAGTAGAAAAGATTCATACATATATGAAATATCAAAAGAGATACATAAGGGTACGAAGATTACATCCAATTCTTTGGAGAAACTACCCAATCATTGGGTAGAGCAAGAGATCAACAAAAGACATGACGAAGGAGGCAATCCTCAGTCCGTTTCTGTAGAGGTTCCTCATCTTTTCTTTCTTCTCTCACCTTCCTATGCGTTCTTGGTGTTTATCTCACGTTCTTGTTCTCTTTCTTGGCTCCCATGCAAGGCTATTTATAGAAAATGGTGAAGCAGGCCAAGTCAACTCGCCCAGGCGAGCTGTAGCTTGCCCAAACGAGCTGTTGCTTAGTCTTGAGAAACTTCATTAGCCCAAGCGAGTTGATTGCTAGCCTAGGCGAATTTCATTTCTAGAATTTGCTTATTTTGAACTTTTTGCCCTTTCATCTTGTCTTTGTTGTTTTGGATGCCACAGATATCTATCGAAACATCAAAATTGAATGGGTGAATCTTCCAAATGTAAACAATAACATTTATAAATGTACAAAATGTAAAACAACTAGATTTAGGGGAATTTTATAAGAGATTTTACTGAAATTAAAAGATAAGTGTTGGCATCATAATCTTGAAAATAACTAAAATATAACACTTATCAGTAAGGGTTGCAACAACCCCCTTGAACACTGGGAGGAATACTTGGTTTGTTTGTAGATAATGCATTGCATCACGAAACGATGCGATCCCACACAAAAGTTGTCAACAAATACTTCAATGTTTTGACTACCCAGCATGGCCACCGATAGGGGACTCATGGAACTCACGAAGGAGGAGGTCTTTGAACTTAGAAGAGGAACTGATCCAAATCTTACCCTTTTTGAACAATAGACCCTCAAGGAATTTGAAGTCTGGAATTGAATCCGAATCATAATTGCACATTTGACTTAACTCTTGAAATGTGGCATCAATCTGAAGATCCCACTTCAACTCATCAAGGAAACACAAATTGAGGAACTGACAAGGATAAACAAGTGGCATTTTCAAACTTCGAGGGACAACATAAGGCATCGGCTGTCATATTTGTTTTGCCTGGCTTGTACTAAATCTCATAATGGTATCCCAATAACTTGGACAAATAGTGATGCAATTCTGGTGTTTGAATAACTAGTGTCAATAGCTCCTTCAAATTGTGATGATCTATTTGAATGATGGAAAAATGGCCCAACAAATATTGTTGCCATTGCTTTACTGCATTGGTGATGCATGCAACTCACACAAATATGTAGATGTACTCGCCATTTGAGGGTAGAAGAGCTTGCTAAAGAAAGCAATAGGGTGTCCAAATTGAAAAAGAACCACCCCCATGGCATATCCTAAAGAATCAGTTTAAACAACAAAAGGGAGGGTGAAGTCCAGTAAGGACAATACCAAAGTTTTCGCCATTGCACGTTTCAAGGCGATAAATGCTTGAAAAAGCCTCTAAATTCCACTTGAAATTGTATTCTTTAGAAGGCCCGTCATTGGTTAAGCCAACATAGCAGCATATTGATGGATAAAATTGTGATAAAACCCTCACAGTCCTAAGAATCCCCACAAGGCCTTCAAATTGCTAGGAGGTAGACAATCAAGTATGGATTGCATCTTAGCAGGATCAGGAGCTACATTTCCCTCAGTCACCACAAGCCCTAAATAAGCTATCTGGGTTTGACCAAATAAACATTTTTTAGGCTTAAAAAAAACTTATGTGCAACCAAGATGGAAAATACATGCTAAAGATGCTGTATATGCAATTCCTCAACGACATTATAGACAACTTTGTCGTTCAAGAAGACAATGACATTACGATAGAGCAATGGACGTAAGATCTCATTCATCGTAGCCTGGAACATTGTTAGGGTATTACAAATCCCAAATGGCATGACCTGATACTTATAATTGGCATCATGAGTTCAAAATGTTGTTTTGTACATGTCTTAAGGCTACAATAAGATATGGTAGAACCCAGAGGTGAGGTCGAGCTTTGCAAAATGTGTGTAGAACCTAATTAATCCAACAACTCATCAATTGTTGGAAGAGGGAAATGATCTTTCACTGAGAGGGCATTAAGTGCACGATAATCAAGGAACATACACTAGGATAAATCCTTCTTCTTAAATAGGAACTTTGGAGACGAAAATGGACTAGTGGCAGGTTGTATCCAACTAGTTGCCAACATCTTGGTAACATGAACCTCAATTTCTAGGTTTTGCGCAAGTGGGTACTGATATGAACGCATGTTGACCGGTGCAGTGTTTAGAAATAATGGAATGTGGTTGTCAGTGGATCGTGCCGGTGGAAATTGTGTGGGTTCTTCGAACATGAAAGAGAACTCTGATGTATGCCTAAGCTCATTAGACATTAATTTCCCCAATCTACCTTGCAATGAAACTCAATCTTCAAGAACATTTCAAGAACTCAAACTCTTACTCAAGATTTTGGGGCAAGAGTGGTGTGAATAAGGTACAAAGAAAGTGAGCAATGGAGGATGGAATTAGACAAGGAATGAAGGTGGATGACGCCATAGATATTCTCCAATGTGTCTAGGAAGAATCTCCACAATAGCCTTGAAAAGCCATTGATAAGATCCAAGAAGTTCTTGCACAAGAACAAAGAGAGAAACTCTCACAAGAAATTTCAGATTTCTATTAATTTGCTAAAAGTTGTGTACAATACGTTTTTGTTGGCTTTATATAGCCAAGGTGTAACGCTCGGCCACTTGCAGGATCAACGACTGTCCCTACATACTAACACAAGGCTTTTCAGTGTGCTTTGTCCTCACTCACACACTTCCTGAGACACTTCCCAGTAGGTCACCCATCCCAAGATTGCTCCAAGTCAAGCACGCTTAACTGTGGAGTTCTTATGTTATGGGCTACCGAAAAGTACACGCACCTTGTTGGTATAGGTAGTACCTCTTAAATCCTTTAAGTTATCCTCAACTGTACAGTCTCATACCTGCACAGCCTCTGGATCCCTCTGTTCGGGTGTGTATTCAATTCATTCATGTACCCCTCCTGTTGGAAGCCTGCCAGGAGTTGCTCCTTGTTCGTGACTCATTGCACCGGCCATCACTCCCCGCCCTTGTCAGTGCCCGAGATGTTACATGCCCACCAGCTTTCGCTTGGTTCGTCCTCGAACCACACCATACTAGTAGAGAGGCCTTGCTCTGATACCACTTGTAACGCCCGGCCACTTGCAGGATCAACGGCTGTGCCTATATACCAACACAAGCAAGACTTTTCAGTGTGCTTTGTCCTCAATCACACACTTCCTGAGAAACTTCCCAAGAGGTCACCCATCCCAAGATTGCTCCAAGTCAAGCACGTTTAACTGTGGAGTTCTTATGTTATGGGCTACCGAAAAGTAGATGCACCTTGTTGGTATAGGTAGTACCTATTAAATACTTTAAGTTATCCTCAACTGTTCAATCCCATACCTGAACAGCCTCTGGATCCCTCTTGCTCGGGTGTGTATTCGATTCATTCATGTACCCCTCCCGCTAGAAGCCTGCCAGGAGCC
This sequence comes from Glycine tomentella, assembly GCA_007407185.1. Lineage (NCBI taxonomy): Eukaryota > Viridiplantae > Streptophyta > Magnoliopsida > Fabales > Fabaceae > Glycine > Glycine tomentella. Next base: position 18,735 of record PYAF01005986.1, read on the forward strand.
GCTCCTTGTCCGTGCCTCACTGCACCGACGATCACTCCTCGTCCTTGTTAGCGCCCGGGATGTTACACAAGGTCCTAAAGCTTGTCTTGTAAGCTACCTATTCTAAAAAAAGATGTAAGGTAAATGCAAGTGGAATGAAATGGTAAATGAAATGAAGCTTGAGGTGCAAGCTAATGAAGCTTAAGGTACAAGCTACTCACATGATGACTCATGGCTGAGTCAGCCACGTGCAAACTACAATTTTAGAAGTTTACATAGGTGCTAAAAATTTCATACAAGTGCACCTATACTTATTAAACAATTGCCATTATAAGCCTGTTTATTGCCACTGTAAGTGCTGGAATTAAATTCAACTTAAGAGTACAAAATCCAGCCCTTGTTCTTCTTGAATTGGTGTGCTTCTTCATACTTTTCTAAGAGGTGTAAATTAACTTTGATGTGCTCTTGAAGAGCTTGAGTTCTAGCTCTTGTCATGGGTCCTTTTAGGCTAACCAAAGGAAGCTCTTCAAGTTCTCCTCCTTGGCCTTGAGCTTGTAATGGACCTCCATCAAAGGCCATGAAGGTGAGGGTTTGTGACAACAATAGGGAAATGGAGACCCTACTCCTTTGGTTCGAAAACCCAAACGGAAAAGAATTAGATCGTGGAGTCTGAAGGTTAAAAAACGAAGCACCTTGGTCCAACCCGGTGTGCTCACAATGAGGGTAAAAGCCAAAAATTTTCGATGCAAAAACATAGACTGTCTATGCACCTCATGTATGTGTGCTTAGGAATTACTCATTGAAACACGTTGGGGTTTTAGAAATACCTTTACCACTTGAAGGTTCAAAGAAGATGACGCCCTCCAATGGTTATCTCCTTCTTGCAAGTGACAACTTCTTCTCCTTGATTCCTCCTCGTCCTTGATGGCTTGCCAAGCGCATTCAAGGTGTGAGGCTTTTCAAGTATTTGGTTTCTTTTCTCAAGACTATGATGGTGCCTTGAGGTCAGGTGAAGGTGCAGCAAAAGAGGAGAGAAGATGAGGGAGAGGAAAAACTAGAACTTGGTTCAGAACCAAGAGAGGAGGGGGCAAAAATTTCGTATCTTAAATCCTCCCCACAGAGGCGCCTATTTAAGGTGACATGAGGTTGTTGCATTGCATGATCCTCTCACTCCAAACTAGCCCAAGTTGTTGGAAATTTTTTTGAAAAAGAATCTAGCAAGATTCTCTCCAAAAACCGCCACCCTCTCTCCCTCTCCTCCCTCCAAAGTTTGTTGCAAAATAACTCATTTGAATTCAGAATTCAAATGACAATGTTGTTGAGAGAATCTTCATCCAATCTTTATAGGATAATTCATTTAGATATTATCCTCAACAACCAATGTTGTTGAGAGAATCTTCATCCAATCATTATTGGATAATTCATTTAGATAATTTAAATTATCCTCAACAACCTAACCTCATAGAATTTCAAATTTAATTTCAAATTCAAATTCAAATTTCAAATTTCAAATTTAAACTTAAATATAAATTCTATCCTATCCCAGTTTGTGATTTGAATTTGAATTCAAAATTCAAAATTCAAAATTTATAATTTAAAATTGAAATTTCGAATTTGCCCAAAACTTATTTTGGTCAAGTCAATTCCTTAACTTACTAGGATTCATGGCCCAAGGCTCATCGTGTCTGGCAACACATTTGGGCCCATTAGTGGAGAAACCAATTTCACCACTAATGTCCCAAATAGGGCGCATGATTCAAGTGGGCTTGAAGTCCAACTCTAACCCAATTTAACTCAGTCTTGATAAAGCCCAATAAATAACTATTGTTGGATATATGGGGAGCAATAAGAAGATCAAGTCAATGATGAAGCATGAAGCATGTGCCGTAGAAGAAAGTTTTAGCTTTTCACATGCCAAGGCATTTGTAATTTGCTAAGTGTTTAAGAGGTTTATCTTATGATCCTTGCATTGCATAAACATAATCATTGACATGCATACATGATTTTGTTAAAGCATAAAAGCATTCATAAAGAAGTTGATTTCAAATGGTTAAGTTTTGGAAAAATCTTTTTACACTGCTTTAATCGATTACACAAGGATATAATCGATTATTGACTTTTGTTTTAAATCTGGAAAAGCCATGACGAACATTTTAATCGATCACAGGATACTCGTAATTGATTAGATAGCACAAAATGAAAAATCATGTTTTCCTATCTTAATCGATTACCATGATATTGTAATCGATTACATAATCTTGTTTTACAACTGAACTTATCTACTTTAATAGATTACACCTCGGATTAATCGATTATTTGGCAATTTAATCGATTACATATGCTATTTTAATCAATTACTTGGCGCTTTAATCGATTACATTTAGTTATAAATGTTTTCTATAAAAAGCTATTGAGTCTTTCGTTTGAAATAGAACTTGATTTTGCGAAATACCAATTCTTACAAAAGCTCTCAAAGTCTAAGAAGAGATTTTCTAAGTTACATTGATCTTGCTTCAACACCTAGATCTCATGCATCATTGATCATGTTGGTTTCAACAAGATTTCTCATGAGTTTTTAAAAGAAAGCCGATTTCAAGAATTTCATTCATTCAACCTGAGATTGTTTGGTAACATTCATTCATTCATCTTCTAAGGATCATGAGGTTGTATCACTCTTAAACTCTTGCAGTGATTTGTTTGTTTACCTTTATTTCTTGTAAGTTCTTAGATCAAAGAGAGTCTTTAAAGCTTTTTCTAGAGTGGATTTCTCTAGAGGGAAGAACAAAGTAGTGTTCTCTGGTTCTTGATCATTAGAAGTATATAGGGTTTAGATTTTTGTTTCTTTATCCAAGGTTGATAAAGGTGATCAATTGTAAAAGCTTGTAAAGAACAAAATTTGATTTACTGGAACTCTAACCTAGTGTTGGTTGGAAGAAACTGGATGTAGCCTCTATGTTGAGAGGTGAACCAGTATAAGATCTTGTGTTATATCTATTTCTTAATGTCTTCTTGTTATCTTAATCTATGATTCTTTTTGGTGAAATCTTTTATTACTCAACAAGTGAAGTTTTTAGTAATTGTATTCTTGAACTGAGTGGTTTGATTGATTGAAGTATTCTTATTGTGATAAAGATCCTAAATCTGCTGCTTGTTTTAAAAGACTCTGTTCTAACCAATTCACCCCTCTTGGTTACTATGGGTATTCTTATTGTATTTTTCAATTGGCATCAAGAGCAGGTTCTTGAGTGTTATTCAAGATCACTATATTTTTTTAAAGAAAATGAATACCACACAAATTACCTTCAGAGAAGGTGCCTCCCTCATTCTTCCTCCAATGTTTGAAGGAGAGCATTTCAGTTTTTGGAAAAACAAAATGCAAATATTCATTAAATCAAATGACCCTAGTGCATGGAATGCAATAGAAAAAGGTTCTTTGATTTCTATGAAATTGTTGGTAATAATATGATTCCCAAAGAATGGGATGAGATGATAGATGCCGAAAAGAGAGTTGTTTAGTATGATTTCAAAGCTAAGAACATGATTACTTATGCACTTTCTTCTGATGAATTTTTTAGAACTGTTAGGTGCAAAAGTGCAAAGGAGATGTGAGAGATGTTAGAGGTTACTCATGAAGGCACTGACGAATTTAGAAGATCAAGGAAGCATGCCTTGATTCATGAGCATGAGATGTTCAAGATGAACTCCACAGAAAACATATCTCAACTGCAAACAAGGTTCAATCACATCGTGAATCATCTTCTTGGTCTTGGAAAGATTTTTGATACTGAAGAGTTGAACATCAAAATCTTGAAGTGCCTCACAAGACCATGGCAACCAAAGGTGACAACAATCAAAGAATCAAAAGATCTCTTAAAGATGTCCATGGCTGCCCTTTTCGGTAAGCTTCTTGAGTATGAATTAGAATTGTATCAATTAACACATGCTGAAGATGCAGATAAAAAGCAAAAGAGCATAGCCTTGAAAGTTGCATCATCTAATGTGGAGAAAGAAGAAGACTCAAGTGATGAAGATGAAAGTGATGAAAACATGAACCTAATAGTCAAGAGATTCAGCAAGTTCTTGAAGAATAAAAAGAACAAGAAGCTCTCAAGGTTCAACAAAAGAAAGGACAACAACAACAACAAAAACTTCACACTTCACCTGCTTCAAATGTGGTAAGAAAGATCATTTTAAATTTGAATGTCCTATATTTTTGAAAATGCAGTTAGGTGAAAAGAAATCAAAAAAAGTTTGCAATGGATGGGAAGACAATGCCTCAACAATATTTGATTCATCAAGTGAGGATGAAAAAGTAAATGTATGCTTCACTTCCATAGTTGATGAAGATGAAGATCTCTCAAGTGCTGAATCAGAAGTAAACTCTGAACTTGATCAACTTTATGATGCTTTCAATGATATGCGTGTAGAGGCTCAAAAGCTTGCAAAATCTAACAAGAGGCTGAAAGGTAATCTTAAATGACATATTACTAAACTTGCTGAACAGCAAGCTGAACTTTGTGAGTTCAAAGAAGAAAATGACAAATTTCTTTCAAGATACAAAGCCAATGGATGTATGTGTGCTTCTTTTTCTACAAATGTTGATAATTGCAAAGCTTTAGAAAAAGAATTGGATGATTTCAAAAGGAGTCAATCTGAAAAATATATGCAATTGCTTTCAGAAAATTCTTACTTAGTTGATCTTTTGAAAAAGCTTTATAGAGGAAAAATGCACTTTAGATCAAATGCTAAGTGTTCAAAAATATGTTGGAGATACTTCTGGTTTGGGTTACAAGCATGAAGCAAAACCTTTTGGAAAAACATAAGTTTGTATCGCCAAAACAGAAGAATCATATAGGCTTTTTAAAAACAAAGCATAATCAAATGACTCATTTTGAAAGAACTTCTAAATCTGTAACTTGCAATTACTGCATGAAGAAAGGTCATACATCTCATAGGTGCTATGCTAAAAGGTTCCTTGTGCCTAATGGAGATTGCATTTGGGTTCCAAAGAAAAAGAAAAGAATGACTAACTCATATGGACCCAACATAAAGTGGGTACCTTTCTTTGGTATTTGATTTGATTTTTGCAGGTGTGTCTAAGAGCAAAAACATAATCATGGTACTTAGACGTAAGAAGCTCTAGACACTTGATAGGTGACTTGTCCATGTTTACAAGGTTGACTCTAAAAGATGGAAGACTTGTCACTATTGAAGATAACAATAAAGGAAAATGAGAAGGAAAGAGATGAATCAAATACAGAGTTTGATCAGTCAATAATCTACTCAAAAGCCAATGCAATGGACACAAATACATAGATATTAGGCATCATTTCCTCAAAGATCACAACCTAAAGGGTATTTGTTAAATTAAGTTTATTAATAATCAATTGGCTGGTACATCAAACAAACCCTTATCTTGAGAGTGGTTCTATGATCTAAGAAAAATGCTAGGTATCCTTGATGAGTCTAACATTTGCTAGAATGTTTGTTATGTGCTTATCTATGGGAAATTGCATCTTACTTGACTAATCATCACATGTGCTTCAAAATTCGAAATTGGCTGCATAATTACTATTTATTCTACAAAATGCTTTGTAATAATCGATTACAGCACGGGATAATCAATTATTTGAAGTTTATGCTATATTCAGAGTCATTTTCTATGTCATGTAATCGATTACATTCACGGAATAATTGATTATTGTCCATCAAAATTGAGTCCTCAATCTTAATTCTCACTGAAATAATTGATTACCTTAATGAATTAATCGATTACTTGAAGTTTTCATTGAATCCAGAAATACAAAGCTCACTGGAATAATCAATTACTTTTTGAATTAATCGATTATTTAAAGTTGAGGTTTATTTCAAAGTCCTATCCTTCATGTTTTCTTCCTTTGCATCTATCATGATTCTCTTTTATGATGTTTATATCCTTCCTTGCTTATCTCATGTATCAATTGATTGTTTTTGACTTTAATAAGTCTTAAGGGAGAGAAAAATAAGAACATATGCATATTTTGAAAAGGGGGAAAAGAACATATTAAAGGGGAGAAAAATGAACTTAGGAAACAGATACACTCTGTATTGTTTATTGCTCTTATCTGGATTAAATATCAAATTACCTAAGATAGGGGGAGCAATATAATGCATATACAATGTTGTATGATGTTTAAATTTATGTACTACATCTTTTTCTATATTGAAAAATATTTTTGTTTATGATGCATATCCTCCTTGCTTATAATTTCTACTTAATTTTTTTTTCCTTTGATAAGCCAAATAGGGGGAGAAATAGAATGAACATATGATTTGAATAAAATGAACATATAAATAGAATGAACATATGCTCTGTCTTGCTCTTTTTTTATTTGCTCTGAAACTTATGTAAAATTTACCCAAGTCAGAGGGAGCAATTGAAGAAATTAATTTAAGTTTATGCAAGCACACTTGACACTTGCACTTGGCAAAAAGGCTGATTTGATTTAGGTTATCAAGTACAAGACTCCTATCATTCATCCCTTAAAGCACTTAAAGGCTAACAAATGTTCAATTGATATTTGGCATGTTCAAAGCCAAAAAGGAGGAAATTGTTGGATATATGGGGAGCAATAAGCAGATCAAGTCAAGGATGAAGCATGAAGCATGTGCTTTAGAAGAAAGTTTTAGCTTTTCACATGCCAAGGCATTTGTAATTTGTTAAGTGTCTAAGAGGTTTATCTTATGATTCTTTTATTGCATAAACATGATCATTGACATGCATACATGATTTTTTTAATGCATAAAAGCTTTCATAAAGAAACTGATTTCTCATGGTTGATTTTTGGAAAAATCTTTTTTCACTGCTTTAATCGATTGCACAAGGATATAATCAACTACTGACTTTTGTTTTAAATCTGGAAACGCCATGAAGAACATTTTAATCGATTACAAGATACTTGTAATCGATTACATAGCACGAAATGAAAAATCATGTTTTCCTATCTTAATCGATTACCATGATATTGTAACTGATTACATAAGCTTGTTTTACAACTGAACTTATCTGCTTTAATCGATTACGCCTCGGATTAATCGATTACTTAGCTCATTGCAAGTTTCCAGAATTAGCTATGAACATTTTAATTGATTACATATGCTATTTTAATCGATTACTTGGCACTTTAGTCGATTACATTCAGTTATAAATGTTTTCTATAAAACGCTGTTGAGTCTTTTGTTTGAAACAGAACTTGATTTTGTGAAATACCAATTCTTACAAAAGCTCTCAAAGTCTAAGAAGAGATTTTCTGAGTTACATTAATCTTGCTTCAACACCTAGATGTCATGCATCATTGATCATGTTGGTTTGAACAAGATTTCTCAAGAGTTTTTAAAAGAGAGTTGATTTCAAGAATTTCATTCATTCAACCTGAGATTGTTTGGTAACATTCATTCATTCATCTTTTGAGGATCATGAGGTTGTATCTCTCTTAAACTCGTACAGTGATTTGTTTGTTCAGCTTTATTTCTTGTAAGTTCTTAGATCAAAGAGGGTCTTAAAAGCTTTTTCTAGAGTAAGTTTCTCTAGAGGGAAGAACAGAGTAGAATTCTCTGGTTCTTGATCATTAGAAGTCTATAGGGTTTAGATTTCTGTTTCTTTATCTAGGGTTGATAAAGGTGATAAGTTTTAAAAGCTTGTAAAGAACAAAATTTGATTTAGTGGAACTCTAACCTAGTGTTGGTTGGAAGAATCTGGATGTAGCCTTTATGTTGAGAGGTGAACTAGTATAAGATCTTGTGTTATCTCTATTTCTTAATCTCTTCTTGTTATTTTAATCTGTGATTCTTTTCAGTGAAATCTTTTATTACACAACAAGTGAAGTTTTTAGTAATTGTAATCTTGAGTTGAGTGGTTTGATTGATTGAAGCATTCTTATTGTGATAAAGATCATAAAACTGCTGCTTGTTTTAAAAGAATTTTAAAAGACTCTGTTTTAACCAATTCACCCCCTTGGTTATTGTGGGTATTCCTATTGTGTTTTTCAATTATTGGCCCAAACTCACTATGACTTGCAACAAATAATAACCTTTGTGTGTGACCCATTAGGCCTAATTAGTCACTCACATAAATAAACTTGGATCAATTAAACTCATTTAACGGGCCCAATTCATTTAATGACCACATAAGACACTACCAATGCTCTGTGATAAGTGCCATATTTCAGTTAACTTCGTGTTTAAAATATTGACACTTATCTTTTGATTTCTTTCATTTAGCTTATAAATTTCCCTAAACCTAGTTAATTAGCACCTTATACTTGTGTTTAAAGTGTTTCGAAAGATTAATCCAAATAATGTTGTATATCTGATAGATTCCGTGGATTTTTGAGGCTTCTGGAAGATCAAAGCAAACAAGGAAGGTGTACTTATCAAGCATGGGAAGTTCCATAAGCAAATAAGGCCCAGAAACCACAAAGCCCAAAGCTTTCTTCATGATTAAGCTTCAAGCTCGCCCAGGCCATCCTCCCATGTGCATTTTGGTCGCCCAGGCCAGCTTCAAGTCCCTAGGAGATCAGATTAGCTGGCCCAGGCGAGCTCCTATAGGCAAAATTGGACGCCTAGGCGAGTGAAGCTGGCTGGTGGTGGATTTGTATAAATAGGCCACGAATTGGAAGGCAAAGGCATGCCTTTTGGAGGGTTTTTCCTCCCCTACTTGATTAGGGCTTGTTCTTAGGTGTTAGGCTCTTAAATATTAGTATTAAGTAGGTTAAGAAAGTGAAAGAAGTGAGGATTAGCGTGGAAACTCTGCCGGAGAGAAGCGAGGATGGGAACGTTCAGCAACTTTTTTCGAGAGGAGGTTCTCTCCATGCTTGGCTAGCTTCTTAGAGGTTGGATGTAATCTTCTTAACCCTATACTTCTTTTAATATTCATGCATGAATCGTTCTATTTCTTATTGGTAGTTTCATTCTGCGCTTAATGTTTGATCCTACTTGATCACTAGTATCAAGAACTTAAATCCGAAGTGAGACTGGAAAGTAATCTTAGGGTTTGAACTGAATGAAGTTACTCATTACGTTACGTTGCTAGGAATAGGGCATAATGTTTTGATTGCATATAAGCACGCGATTATAATTCTTAATGCTGGGGTTTTTACTTAAATATGCGAGGGATCGATATGCGGTAAAATATCCTTAGAACTTGAATGCGAGGGATCGATTCAAGGTAACCTAGTGTGCATCAATAAAGAATAGACGATGATTTATGCATGGTAATATTAATTGAATATAGAATGTTAAAAATGATGAAATCCAATCCCACTTTCTCACAAATATATTTCATTTTCATTAAGTGTAGTTATTTTACTTGCACCACCAAATGAAATTCTGCTTAACCTACTTGTACATAACTATTGAACTACTTAATCTATTTGGATTAACTGAGCAAGCTCAAGTCCCTGTGGAGACGATCTTATAAATTCGAAACTTACAACGATAGAACGGTACGCTTGCTGTAAAAATTCCTAACAAGTTTCTGGCGCCGTTGCTGGGGACTTGAGTCGCTCGCTCAGTTCTTTCAAATTTAATTTCTCAGTTGCATAAGACTTTTCTTTGTTTTTTTTATTTTTAATTTTATATAAATTATCTTCTGTTTTATTTTACTTTCCCTAACCTCAGTACTTACAAATTATTGCAAGTTTATTCTTTTTCCTTTTTGAGGTAAATTTCTTGCAGCTACATCGATATTAAATTTAAAAATTACTAAGACCATAAAGGAAAAACGAAACAAACAACCAAAGAGCTACCGAGTAAATCTTCTATTTTGATTCTCTGTCACTAGTAAAGCCACCCCTAAATATGGCTGATAGAGGGGGAGAAGAAAATAGACCACCAAGGAGGACTCTGGGTGATTATGTGTATCAACAAGGACCAAAGCATTACAACAGCATAGTCATTCCTCCTTTTAGTAAAAAAGTTGTGGAATTGAAGCCTGCATTGCTCAGTCTAATTGGATCACATCCTTTTGCTGGACTAGATCATGAAGATCCATACACTCACTTGTCCACCTTCATGGAGTTGTGCAATATCATGGGAGCCTCTGATGTAGATGCTGAAGCTATCTATCTTAGAGCTTTTCCGTTCTCCTTGACAGGTAAGGCAAAGGTATGGCTTCAATCCCAACCTAATAAAGTCTTAGCACTTGGGAAGAAGTGGAGGAGAAATTTATTGCCAGATTCTTTCCTCCATCTAGATTCATAAATGCAAAGTCAGTGATCGAGGTCGTACTCAATCAAATTATTACGGTTTAAATGTAGTACTAGGAAGTGACTCCTAGGTCGTCTCTCAAGGATCAATTGTCTGCGTTAGGGATTGAAAACGTGTATTGGGGGGATTTTTTGGCAGAATGCGAAAATTCTAAATTAAAACAGAAATAACAACTAACTGCAGTGATTAAAAACAAGTCAGACCTTAGAACAGATTGCGCCTCTAATTTCCTTGATTCACGAAAGATAATCTGTCCTACTTAATCCTTATCAGTCCAGGTTAATCGACTAAGCGAAGATTAACCTAAAACTTCATTACACGAATTAAGCAAACGTGAACCTCGTTAGGGCAAGTTCTCAGGATTAAGCAAACTGAGATTACTGACTCAATCAAAATCAGAATCATTAAGCATGACCCTAATTCGAAAAATACAGAACAGAAACCCCAACAAGGAAGAACCAAGCAGAACCGAAATTAAAAAACAGAGAACCTCCATTAAAGGGTTGCAATCTGTCCTAGGGTCCAACCCTAGGATTTAGCCTTCCATTAATTCGAAATTGACAACAGAAACGTAAATTGAAACGAAACTGAACATTATGAAAACCTAAATACTGGAAACGAAAATAGCAACAGTAAATTAAAACGAAATAAGCAGAAAACGAAAACGAGATTAGGA
>PYAF01005986.1:41881-54046 GCA_007407185.1 Glycine tomentella
AGTCCCGTTGGTCTGGACCATTCTTGGTAAGAGAGGTTTTTCCCTATGGCACTGTAGCAATTTCACCTCTGGATAATGACCGCGCATTCAAGGTAAATGGTTACCGGTTAAAGCATTATTTTGGAGGGGAAGTGGACAGAACTTCAGCTTCTGTTCCACTTAACACTACTGAAGCTTAAATTGATACAAGCGTCTAGCTGGGATGTTAAACAAGCCTTGGTAATGTACATAATTTTTGATTTAAGTTGTTGAAGTGGTTAGCATAGTCTTTGTTTTCTTCTGCATATACATTCATCCATTTACCTAATTCATACATATAGCTATTGTGCTCATTAAGTTTTTGCAGTAATACTAGGTTTTTAAAATTGTTTTTAGAATTCATTAGTTTAGTTATTAATTATTTTTAGGCTTAAAATAATTTAAGTAGGTAGCATTGTCACTAAGTCCATGAACCCAAGCAAATAGCAGAAGACTTAGTGAAAAACTGTGCAGGAAGCCTGGCGCGATTCGCGCCATGTATGGCGCTGGTCGCGCCAACCATTCGGCTTGTCAACGCTCGCTGCGTTAGACTCCACGCTGACAGCATGGAGTGTTCGAGCCAAAAGCTAAACCTGGAACTACTAGCGCTAACCGCGCCAAGTCCGGTGCTACCAGCGTCATTGATTCGATCTGATAATGCGAACAGCGTGAAACTCGCGCCACCAGCGTGGTCTGAGACAGCATTAAACCTTCATCTGCATAATTTCACGCAAATGGCGTGGATGTTGGCGCTAACAGCGCCAATGATTTGAGGCTAATTGACAAATGCCACGCCAGAGGCATGGCAACGACGCCATTAGCGCCATCCTTTCGAGCTAAAGGCTACACATTTCAGGGTCCACGCCAATAACGTGATTACTGGCGCGACTAGCGCCGATTGTTCAAGGCCAAGGGTCCTCCAGTGCCCATCCGCACGATCCGCGCGCGATCCCACGTAAATCGCGTGGGATGTTCGAAACCAGAACCCCTTCAGTATTTTATGGCGCTGTCAACGCCGTATGTAGCGCGATCCGCGCGAGGTCGCGGAAACTGTTTTTATTTTTGAATTTCCCTCTCCGCGCCTCACTCTTGCTTTTTCCCCTAATTCTCGCCACCACTCTCCCCAAATTCTCTCTTCCCACTCTCAGCCTGAACCCAAGCACAACATTAAACGTCCATTAACCACCCTCTAATCATTCTCTCTTTAAAAGACCTTCACACTCACCTCTCCCTCCCATTTCTCTCGAGTTCTCTCTCTCATTTTCATTCTCAAGGGTCTTTTGCATCTACTCCATTAAGGGCAGAGCTTGCACTGCACAATGGCTGGAGACAAGGTATGCATTTCTGAACCCTAATTGCTTGGTAATGAATAATGGTCCCAATAGAAACCATAGAAATTCAAATTGCACTGCATAAGTTCTTCTCATACAATGCTGACACAAGGCTGGCAAAACCTTAGGATAGACAATCAATTTGTATGGTTTTCTTTGATTGCTGGTTGGTTTTGGTGAATTTGGGGTTTTGGTGTAATCCAAATAGGCTTAGAGTGTGAATGTGATTATATGCCTATCACATGTTTGATGAAATGCCTGAACGAGGAATTGAAATGAAATGATGCCATATTGATTCAGTATGCATAGGGCTTTAATGGGTAATGTACAATGCATTAGTCTAATGGTAATAATATGCTTTAATTGATGATTTTGGTGTAAACTCAAGACACCAAGGAATGCTCGCAAGGTCACAAGGTAAGTGATGCACAAATGTAATATGTTACTCAGTCTGGTGTGATGATGGTGTTGTTGAATTTATGATGGGGTTATGCTCTTAGTTTTTGGTATGCACAAATGATTCCAAGAATTGCATTATGAAATGATTTATACAATTGTTTTGTGAATCAATGGATACAGTAGGCTCGGCCATATTGTGAGATGATATGTTGTGTTGAAAACATGCGTTGACTAACACCTATCTGATGAAACATGATACAATTCAATATGAATGGTGTTAACTAAATAGGATAAAAGGTTGAACAATGATGAAGGAACCAAATTGTGGTAAAGCCATTGCATTCATGCTCTGATTTTATTTTCCATTACCACTTGGACTTGAATAGTTGACAAAGGTCCAAATTAGCATCTCGCATGACCAAATTCTGGGAATGAACATGCATGCATAACCTGAGCACAAAGTAAGGACACTTATTGTATGACAATTTCACTGTGCTTAGTCTCATCTACATATATAATCAATCCCTTTGTGCGTAAAATTGAACCAATAATAGCTGCATAATGATTAAACATGGGTGCTGAACATGAATTTGGACTTAAATCTAGGAATCCCAGTCAATGACATATGTGCTTGTTCATGATTCTTTTGCTTGATATTATGAAACACAATAAGAACTTCAATTACTCTGCCCGCACTTGACTGTGTTTTATTAATTTGAGTTATTGAAACATAAAAATCTGGGAATTGTTTTTGGGCTGACACTGAACACAACACAATGACTTTAACTTTGGTGTTCATATATGATTCAATGCTTATCATGCTTGATCTATATCTGTGATGATGGAACCCTAGGGAATTAAGCGTGTCCGTTCATGAAATGTTTAGGTTCTGAATATTGATATGATTTAAATGATTAAGTCTGGAAAGTTCAATTGATGCTCCTTGAGAAACTATAATTGCTATTGGTACCTATTGCTTGTTGTAAATGTCATTACCATTGCAGGTACCCCAATTGATCATGCCACACCTTATGCTTACAATTCTTTCTAATTAATGTTTGTGACTGGACTAAATTGTTATAACTGCACTCAATTTCATGTCTGCCCTTAATATACACTGTTGGAACAAAATTTAAAGATTTGTCATGAGCTAAATCTGGGAATCCAGGTTAAAGCTATAATATGTATGGGTTCCAATCATCATTTTGCAGCAAGATGTGCATCATTGAAATTATCTTCTGCTTTTGTATATGTGCTACATTTAATTCGCCGAACATGAGTTTGCTTTGATTTTATAAAGAAACAAATCTGGGAATCACCAATGAATGCTTAACCCATATCTTTGTACTTAAACTCTTTTGAATTTCAGGGTAAACAGATAGCTAAGGGAAAGAAGAAAGCTACTAGTGAGGGAAGCAGGAAGCGAGCCCGAGTAGCTGATTTTGATGAAGGCCGATTCCGCATAGTGGAGTGCCAAGAGAAGTTCGATTCTTGGTACCTCCCAAAGAAGATAATTCGGGAAAAGAAAATCATGTGGGAGACGCTGCCAGAAGGGAACCCGATTAGAGAGGTCATCATCAGACGTCAATGGCAGCGTCTAGTTACTTTTGCAGAGCCGAGCTCCAGCATGATTCTTAAGGAGTTCTTGGCAAATGTGGATCATGACTCAGTTTACAGGACCCGGATGTCATGGGTGAGGGGTGTCCGGGTATCATTTGATGATAAGGCCATAGAGCGTATCCTGGACACAGCCTATGATCCCTTCGAGGAGTGCGACTTCTATCAGCTCTTCCTTCGCATGCAGCCTAGCGCATTGACGAAGATGTACCGGGACGATGTTCCCGAGCTTGCCACCACCATCCGGAGGGCTATTACTGGCCTTTACACCTCATGGAAGCCCAAGGCAGGGCTAGACTACATTCTAGAGAAGCTGAAGAAGTCTGATCTTGTTGCGGATGCAGCCTTCTGGCATCAGTTTGTGAACCACACGGTCATTCCATCCACCAACATGACCGATGTGAACTTAGAGCGGGCCATTCTTCTATACACACTTCGAGGTGAGGGTAATCTCCTCATTTCTGATGTTTTATCTAACAGGATTTTACATATGACACAGGACACTAGTAGCAAGTCCTGGTTAGCACATTCTTCCCTCATTCTTCAGCTATGTCGGCTTGCGGGTGTCCACATTGAGGACGACGAGCCCATGGACGTTCCTATTTCTTCCATCATGCTTCATCAGACTTATCTGGACGCCATGGAGACCGCACCAGATGAGCAGGTCCTTCGAGCTTCAAAGCTCAGACCTGAGGAGCTAGCCATCCGTTCTCCCAGAGACATACCAGCTCCTGTTGACCCCCCGCCAGTCCAGTCACCACCAGCACCACCAGTAGCAGATGCACCATCTTCTATGCCTTCTTCCTCTGCAGCTCTTACACGTACCCCACTCTATGAGGACTCACCGAGCGTACTAGCTTTCCAGGAGTTTGTGAGGACTCAGCTTGAGTTTCAGAGCACACAGCTAGAGCTTCAGACCTGTATGTGGGGAGCGGTATGCAGACATCTGGGCATCCACCCATCAGAGTACCAGACTCCACCTCCACCTCAGACACCAGCAGGTCCTGTAGCCACCGACCCTATTGACTAGACTTTTGATGCAGACACAGCGGTCACTCAGCCTTTGATTCCTGAGCCTACAGAGGCTGATGTGACTGCAGAGGGCAGAGACGCAGCAGAGTGATCAGGACACTGTTTTATGTTTTATTTTCTAGTTTCAGACTTATGTTTTTGCTGTTATTTTGGATTCTGCACTACATACATTTTTATATTCTGCATATTACATTCTACTTAGTTATTTGATATATATGACTTAGTTCTGGTTTATAATTTCCAAATAATTCTGTTTCGACCAATGTGGATTGAATGTGATTTTCGGAATAATGCTCAAAAATTTCCAAAGCGCTATGACCGTATTTGTGGTTGCTGGGGACAGCAACATATAAATCTGGGAATGGTTACGCATTATTTCACAAATCACAATCAAGAAACAAATGAAGTCTAACAGAACCCTTTCAAAAAATTTTTCTAAAGATAAGCAGCACACAAAACTTTTTCAGATTAAAAGCGAATGAACTTAGTAATGGATAGGATTCATGGATGAAGCTTGATGAAATGAAACATAACATGGACTGCATAATGCATGATTGGAATTTGATTGTTGGTATGAGAAATGAATGTTGAAGTTGAATTGATGCTTGAAATGCAGTCAAAATGAGATGGACTTGAGTTCTAACACCTGCAAGGTTTTGAGCCAAACACGGTAAATTCTTTCCGAGAGACTCCGATTTCATTGTACTCTAGAACTTGAAATGTTTCTCTGGATGCAGGTATGACTTGAGATGATTAAGGCACATTTTTCTTCTTTAACTAGGGCCAAATTGACTAACCTTCAGTTATTTTTCCAAATTGCACCTTATTTGAGCTTAAGCCTTTCATTTCAAAATGTCCCAAATCAAAAGCTATATCCAAATGACCAAATCCCTGAGGCTAGAGAAAGTTGATTTAAGTCTATGACAGTGGAAACACAAAGGAATTGTTCATCAAAGTATCAAGAAACTCAAGAAAATCCAATGTGTGGTGAAGAACAAGAATGAATAAGCATGAGCCAAGTTGGAGGTCAATGGATCCATCAATTGAAAAATTGTGAAGCTGCAGTAATTTTTATATTATTTATGTAATGTTTTGATTGTTTAAAAAAAAATCCAAAATTCAAAAAGAAGTTTATTATTCAGTTTTATATTAGAATAAATGTTGAATAAAGTCCCAGGTTGTGAAAAAGAAGGCAAGAAGCATGTTATGGACTTAAAGGACTGGATCTAGTCTCTGATTGAGCTCCTTTTCAAAAAAAATTTATCCTACCATTAGCCCAGCCACGTTACAAGCCGGAAAGACCTTTTGATCAAGTCATAATTGCGACTGTTGAGAATATCTTCAAGCCTATGGTAGTGCTGTGACTTCGTTGAGTAAGAGGGTAATTATAGCCTTAAACACTTGAGTGAATGAGTGACTAAACACAAATCTGTGAGGAATACTCAAGTGATTCTCATTGTTGATAGCATTGAAAGTGCCATGAATAGCTTTGACTTGAATTGATCATACATAGCATGAGTATTCTAAGATTGTAAGCTGTGGTTTGTGTTTGATTGTTGATTCTTGCTTAGTCTTGAATTCTTTTTGTTGCTGGGGACAGCAACTTTCAAATCTGGGAATTATTTGATGTGTTGTAAACACATCTTGTTTTTAGTCTAGTTTTAGGTTAGAATTTAATTAAATATGTAGGAAAATAGAATAGAATTAGTTAAGTTTGATATTTTAATTGTTTTAAGCTTATTCAATACCATTTAAGCATTTGCAGGCCAAAAAGAGGAGTTCAAGAGCAAAGAAAAGAAGAAGTCAAGATTTGAAGTATCGCGCGGATAGCGTGGGAGCCCGCGCCAGCAGCGCCAAGTGGAAAAATGAAGATTTTTTCTCGAAGGTCTCACGCCATCAGCGTGGGAATCCACGCGACTAGCGTGGACAAGCCGCAAGCATGGCGCCATTAGCGCCACAAGCCGCGCCATCAGCGCCATGAACACAAGCCAAGCCAATTGATTCGACCAGGCCACGCGAGTCGCGCCTATCTCGCGCTACTAGCGCGAGAAGCCCTGCACCAAGGTTGAAGACTCGAACATTTTGCGCTGTCTGCGCGGAATGTCACGCCACCAGCGCCAAGCTTTCGAACAACCCGCGCTGTTAGCGCGGGATCGCGCGCTGATCGCGCCAAGGAGATTTGTTGCCTGATTTAAAAAGATTTGTTTCAAAATTATCATAGGCTATGGGCTTAATTACTGTAATTAAAAGATTCTTTATATATGAGGCCTCTGAGCATCCGGAGACATCCATAGATAGCCAGAATACATTGAGAAACATAATTTTAGCTTTCTAAACCCTAGAAATCAAGATTCAAAGCCAGAATTCTGCACAACTATGAAGTATTCATCTGCTTTGATGCTCTTGAGGCCTATGGCTGACTAATTCTTGTATTGTGGGAAGGCCATGAACTGATGAGTTATCCTCTGTAATTTGACTGGTATTGAATGCATATGTTTTGATTGTTTTAATTCTTTTCTGTTCTTATATTTCATCTTATTTGGAATTGATCACTTCAATTAAGTATTGAGGGTTAGGATTCGCAATGGGAAGGTTGGGATTCTAATTTCTGACCTGTTAAGAATAACATTCGTTCTTCACCTAGGAATAGGGATGCGTGAGTGCGGAGTTTATAATATGTTCTTTACATGCTTAAACTGATAAGATTTCACTAAGGAATTAGGTTGTTAATTTAGTTTAAAGGGTTGATTCACTAAGGAATTAGGGATTAAATAATATCGAAAAGACTTATTCTCCGAGCAATCATAACACGAACTCATATGATTTGTTCTCTTAATGCTTAGTTTGACAGAATCGCTAAAGGTTTAGGGTTCTTGATCGAATTAAAGGGTGAAATCACTAGTTATCTAGGGTTGACGATCGTAGTAGAGATTTATCATATGTGAACTTTAAGGTAATAATCCAGTCAAGTGAAAGAGGTAAGACTCAGAAGGAATTGCGCCTGACCACAATTATCAATCATTTGGTAATCTCTTCAACTGTTTACTGTTTCTTTTAAATTTTGTTTTAATATAATCACTCAACCAAACAACTTTCCCTCAACTTAAATTGTTTTTACTTTCAATCACAATCAATTCATCATTACTGTAGAATTAATCCAATCCCTGTGGAGACGATACTCAACTTACCTAACTTTATTACTTGTAAACGATCGGTGCACTTGCCGTAATCTCACAACACTTCCTTTCATGTTAGACGATCCATCGACGTATAGTTTCCAAACATTTTCTGAATCACCACTAGCCAAGGTCAATTCCATGATGAAATCCACCAAGGCTTAAGATTTAATCGCGTGTCGGGCTTCGTATTTCAAATCAAACTCAGACAATTGAATTGCCCAGTTTATTATCCTTCCAGCCAAATTCGGCTTGTGTATTACTTGCCGAATTGACTGATTAGTTCTGACAATGATCATATGGCTTTGGAAATAGAGGCAAAGCTTCTTCGCAGCTACTAACAGGGCAAAGACCACTTTCTTCAACCTCTGGTATCGTAACTCGGAATTTCGGAGGGCCTGACTTACGAAATAAATAAGTTGTTGCGTTTTGGAGTCTTCCCTTACCAATACCGCATTAACCGCTTCATCACCCACAGATAAGTATAATATTAATATTTCCCTGGGTTCCGGTTTCGATAACACGGGTGGGGAGGCTAACACATCTCTTTATCTCTGTGAACTCCGCCTCACAATCCGGATTCCATCCTACATTAGCCTCCTTTTTCAGTAACTTGAAGAAAGGGAGTGCCTTCTCTGTTAATTTCGAGAGGAAACGCATTAGAGTGGCCAATCGTCCCGACAATTACTGAATCTCTTTTTTGTTTTTTAGGAACTGCATATTTGCATTTATCCGAGTTAGCTTCTATTCCTCTATGGGTTAACATGAATCCAAGGAACTATCCAGCCGAGGCACCAAAGGTACATTTGAGCTGATTTAAGCTAATATTATATTCCCTTAACCTGCTAAATGTTTCCTCCAAGTCCTCTATATGATCATCCATGGTGGCTATTTTCACGATCATATCATCGATGTAGACCTTGATGTTTCGACCGAGTTGGTGCTCAAAAACCCTGTTCATCATTCTTTGGTATGTGGCCCCCACGTTTTTCAACTCGAAAGGCATAACATTATAACAGTAGTTCACCTTATCGCCTATAAAAGTTGTTTTTTCTTGATCTGCCAGATACATGGCTATCTGATTATACCCCGAGTAAGCATCCATGAATGACAGTAGTCAAAACCCGGACGAGCTATCCACAAGTTGATCAATATTTGGCATTGGTTAGGCATCTTTGGGGCACATCTTATTTAGGTCAGTATAATCTGTGCAGACTCTCCATTTGCTGTTAGATTTCCAAACCATTACTACATTAGATAGCCATGTAGTGTACTAGATTTCTCGTATGAACCTGACTTCCAACAATTCCTTAATATGCATGGCCAAAGCTTGCGTTCTTTCAGGACCGAGTTTCTGTTTCTTCTGTTGGATCAGCTTTGATTCGGGGTACAAAGATAATTTATGGCAACAAAATTTTGGATCTATCCTCGGTATTTCTGATGCTTTCCAGGCGAAAACGACTTGGTTTCTCTTGAGGCACTCTGTGAGTTTGACTCTAATGTCTGAGTCAACCATTTTACCAATATTGGTGATCTACCAGGAATGATTTCCTATCTACAATTCGTCCACCTCTCCGGCTGGTTCTGGTCTCCATTCTTCATAATCTTCCCTCATGTCAAGTTCTACCAAATTTACCAGGTCGACGCTCCGTTATTTCCCGACCGACGTGATCCCCTTGACGTATCCAGGGCGGTGAAGATGGATCACCCTCGCTTTCCTTGATCATATTTAATAACATTGTCGAGATTCCTTTTGGTCCCCGCAAATTGTCACCACTATACCCTTATTCCCTACCATTTTTATCTTTTGGTGTTTAGTAGACATCAACATATCCCACTTGTGAATAGTGGGTCTTCCCAAAATAACATTGTATGGTGAGGGAAAGTTGGCCACAACAAACGTAACTCTTTTTGCCTTGAATGCTTCTTTAGTTCCTAATGTCATTCGAAGATCAGTGGAACCTTTGAGATTGGTATTTTCTCCATTTAAGCCTATCAGGCTTGTCTTACATGGCTTCAGATCCTCTTCGTCCAAATTCATCCTTTTGAATGCGCTCCAGAGGATAATATCCGCAGAGCTGATATTATCTATGAACATCCTTTTAACTCGGCAATTGACCAATGTTCTAGTAATTACAAGGCCATCTTCATAATCTGACACCACACCTTTCATATCCTCCTCTATGAAGTATAGAATGGGAGGCTCTAGTTTTCCAGTTTTCCCTTTAAACTTGGGCTGCTCTCTCTCTAAAAGAACCTCTTTCAAATACTTCCGTCTTTGGTTAGTAGTGTTTCCTCCTCCTCCCAGAGCTCCAGAGATGACATTACACTCAAACTTCGACTGTAGAAATACATCGTCATTGGTCTGCTTTTTCCTCTTGTCTTCTTTTTCTTTCCAGGGTTGAACTTTGCAACCCTTACACTTGTTCTTTCGACCCTGCGTCTTCATCATGTACTATCGTAACCTTCCTTCTTTGACAAATTTCTCAATCGCGTCTTGGAGATCCAAACATTGGTCAATTGTATGTCCTGGCCCGTTGTGAAACTCACGAAATTGGGATTGATCTATCCCGACCTTGTTATACACTGAACGGGGTCGCTCCACCTTCTCCATATCAATCAAAGCTACCTCCCTCCACACTTGCGACCGAGATATATACATTCAACGCGTATATTTTTCGTATTTTGTTTCGTATTTCCCAGCCTGAACTTAACATCTGGGTTTCTACCTTGATTAGGATTTCCATGACGTTGCCTGCTTCTTGGCGGTGGGCTCCTCCTCCTAGGAATTTTTCCTTTTCTCTACCTGTTGCGTTAGCAATCTCCATCTGTTCCAACTGTAGATACTTCTTCGACCGGGCTGCTTCCTTGAAATGATCTAGATAACTCTGTAATGTTTCACCCGGTTGTTGTTGAATTTTTCCCAGTGCAAACTCGATTTTCGGTTGTTTTTTACAGGTTGCGAAGTTCAGTAAAAACCTCTGGTTGAAGTCCTCAAAATTTCGGATTGATCGCGGTGGCAACATATGAAACCACGTCTGGGCCGGTCCGGATAAGGTGGTAACGAAAATACGGGATATGATTGGTTCATCAATTCCTCGCGCACACATCTGCATATCAAATTCATCGATGTGTACTTGTGGGTCTTGGCTTCCATCGTATTTTGATAAAAAAAAAAAGAACCACCAAAATCCTATAAGTATCGGGCATTAACAATCTCATCAGAAAACGACTGTTATTGTGTTGCACTCTACTCTATTTCGTCCAATACACTCCCCCGTCCATCCTTATCTGAGGTGCAAATTCAACGACGGGATTCTGGACTATCATCCGGGCTTAACTTGTCTGTTTTACTTCGGCGTTGTCAGGTTGAGTTGTAGCTGCCGGTTGTATGTGCATTATGTTCTCACTGTCCTGATGCACCGGGTTATCATTTCAAATATTCACTTGAGATGAACCCTCGATCTCAAATCGACTCACTGGTCTTAGAATTAATGGGATTTGCATGTATCTCAGCAGGACGATTTGTTGGAACAACTGGGACCTGGGTAGCCTGGTAATTTGTCCCATTCCTAGCTGCATGGCTGTCCTGATGCCCGTGATCCTCATTATCCGGGTTCTCCATATTTCTGAGATGTTGTTCCATGCATTGTATGCGTTGTTCTTCTTTGCGCTTCCACTCAACATTGTGTTCCTCTATTTGGAGCGTGATATTTATGATGTCCTCCTACCTTTGGAGGGCATATCTTCTCTCTATATTCTCTATTCGAGCTAAAATCGCATTCAGAGCAATATTCATGAGCTGTTCAGCAAGCTCCGGCTCAAGGGTTGCCATGACCGCTGGTTGATGAGCCGGGTTCAACTGATGAGAGTCAGGAATTGCCGGTCCCACAGGAGTAGGAGACGAGGTTGAATTTGAAACTGCACCGCTCACATGGACAGCATCGCGATGGACCATGTTCTAATTACCATGGGGTAATTCACGTCTTCCACCCGCATCGGAACGTGGGTGTGGAGTCTAGTTACTTCTAGTATTAATCATTATGATTCGTGGGATTAGAACTTTACAGTTGTTGTGAACAAACGCAACGGCAAGTGCACCGATCGTTTACAAGTAATAAAGTTAGGTAAGTAGAGTATCGTTCTCCACAGGGATTGGGGTGATTCCACAGTAATACTAACAATTGTGATTGAAAGTAAACACAGTAAAGTTGAGAGAAAATGTTTGATTGGTGGTATTAAAACAGAAAATTAAAAGAAAACAGTAAGCAATTGAAAAGATTACCAAGTGAATGACAATTGTGGTCAGGCACAATTCCTTCTGAGTCTTACCTCTTTCACTTGATTGGACTGTTACTTTAAAGTTCACATATGATAAATCTCTCCTTTAGTTGTTAATCCTAGATAACTAGCGATTACTCCCTTTAATTCGATCGAGAACCCTAAACCCTTAGCGATTCTGTCAAACTAAGCATTAAGAGAATAAATCATATAGGTTCGTGTTATGATTGCTCGGAGAATAAGTCTTTTCTATATTAGTTAATCCCTAATTCCTTAGTGAATCAACCCTTTCAACTGAATTGAAAACCTAA
>PYAF01005986.1:68775-79462 GCA_007407185.1 Glycine tomentella
TAATAGCGCCATCCTCCACGCTAATAGCGCCACTGGCTCGA
This sequence comes from Glycine tomentella, assembly GCA_007407185.1. Lineage (NCBI taxonomy): Eukaryota > Viridiplantae > Streptophyta > Magnoliopsida > Fabales > Fabaceae > Glycine > Glycine tomentella. The sequence goes on from PYAF01005986.1 coordinate 68,817, forward strand.
CCAATCCACGCTATTAGCGCCAGTCTCCACGCTGATAGCGTGAGATGGTCGAAACAAAAGGCCTGATTTACTCATCTCGCGCTACTAGCGCCATACCTCACGCTACTAGCGCCATCCATTCGAATAATCCACGCTACTGGCGCCATATCCACGCTAATGGTGCCATTTATTCGAATGATCCACGCTGTTAGCGCGGCATCCCACGCTGATAGCGTGAGATGTTCGAAACTGTTTTCTTCTTCTTTTCTCAACTATTTTCTTAAGCTTTCTTCAAAGGATTCCAAAGCATGTTTATAATTCTTAATCTTATGCTTAATCCGGCTTAATCTAGGCTTAAACACATGGTTAAAATTCCAGATATTACAAATTATAGAACTTGTCCATTTTTGCCTGACTTTTAATCAAAATATATATATAAAAAAGAAAACCTAACATGGAATGTCTTGATTCATTTGGGTTGTGATAGACATAAAATTATTCATGTATATTCACCTTTGAATTCAAGCTTTAGAGATAGATAGCTCTTAACAAGGGTATCATCACTTCCCACCTTGTTCTCCAAAGCTTCAATCCAGGCCCTCTTTATGGCCATTAATATTATGTAAAAATATGTGGCAATAATGCGAATGAAAAGCACTTTTGAAATTATGATAATTGGATAGTTTCAATTTAATTGCAATTTAAGATCTTGGATTAATTAGCCTAACCAAAAGGGTTCACTAACACTTCCATCATCTATACTAATCAGTGAGAACATTTTGTCTCATTCAATGAGTACGAAGATAGATAGATATCTTATGGAAAGCCAACAAATAAGTTGTCAATGAAAAAAAGTTATATATATAAGAAATAAAGTCTTACCAAATTGAAAATTGATATAAACAATGGATGACAATTTGGAGTAACAACTGAAAGAGATACCCCTAGCTGCGTATTGTAACATGGACATAGTCAATATATATAAATAGAAGGCTACACTTAAGGAAAATGAAAGAATAGAGTTCCAAGATATTACCGGACCAAACATTTTAGCCACCCTCAAAAAGGTGGCATCTAAAGTTATGAATTGTCCTGCAATAAATTTCCCTTCCTTAACCACAGGTAAAGACACTGGCATGCTCCTAGCAACAGGTTCACCCGCTGCCACAAGAATACAATGTCTTTCACACTTGGAAGTAATCATCTTTTGGGAACATCTGGTTAGTCCAAGAGGTTCATATTGTTATTTTCATTTTTACAATAATTGTATGTACATTGTTATTTTCATTTTTACAATAATTGTATGTACGTCTCATATGTAAGATAATCAAATCAAAAACGGAATATATATGGGCAAAAGGTGTATATGTTAACATACCACTAAAGCTTCCGCCAAACCTTTTACAATGGTATGTTGATTTAAATTATCTCTGTTGAAAGATAAATATGGCAGAAAGCCTAAAAATTGATCAACATCTTTTGTCCACTTGAAACATTGAACGTAGTCCAAGCCTGTGAAAAAGAAATTAAAAGATTTAGTATTATATATATATATGAGAATTCTCGATCTATCTATCATACATGAATAATTAACATTAAATATAATAATTTATTGTCACATAATACAGTAACTACTTAGAAACAATAATACAGATTTACCATTTAATTTTATCATTAAATAAGATTTATAGTTTATATTTACATTTTCAATTTTCATAATGATTAGTGTATCACCTAAATAACTCTTCTATAGGTAATGGTCTTTCCTACGAAATAGTTCCAGTGTATATAATGTGTTCTTCCCAAAGAAATTGTTCAAATAATTGACATTATGTTGAATCGTAGTAATAATAAGGAGTACACATGCACTGTATTTTGCATCTGAAGAGGAAAAAAGTCGGCTTGGACTAAAATATTGCAAAATAAAATATTACCTAAGGTTGAATTGAAGTTGTACAATATCAAACCAACTTCATAAAAATGATTTACTCCCTGTAAAAAACCAATAGTACAAGGTAAAATATTTTTACTTTTATAAATTAAGGAAAAAGATAAAACAAAATTTAAGGTACTAGTATCAATAACACGAAAACACTAACAAAGATCTAATACAAACCAAAGGCTCTTTGTCCCCAATAAAAGTCAAACCCTTCTACTCTAGTACTTTTAAAAAATAAAATCTTCTACTCTAGCCTTACACCATACAGTATAACCAGGCTTTGATTTTAAGCAAATTCAAAATATATATATTTCCATCGAAGGTCAAATTTCTAAAACAATAAACAAAGACCAAATTAATACAAGCAAACTAAATGGCGTACCAAGCCATTTTTCCATTCTTGCTCAGTCGTCTAAGGCCTACATGTTCGATAAAATGAGTCTTGCAATCCGTTGACATTACTGTATTAATTTAATCGTAGCCATTACATATAAAATAAATGTTATCTATCGAATGATTTTTCTTCTTTGGGCAAAATACATTTCCTACAATATGAGACTTAAATCATAAAATTGCCCATTCCTTCACCATCTTTCTTGTGCTATTCATTTGATTTATCAACTACATTCCAAAACCCCTTTCTTCACCTACTTTTCAATTAATCTTTTAAACCACACCTCTTCCACTACTACAGAACTCTGATTCCAGCAACCATTTGTTAAAAACCTGAAAAGATTTTCTCTATAATTTCCCCTCTTGATGAAAAGTTCTTAATTTTCTTCTCTCCCTCCTTATCTCTCTAGTCAATCAATTTACTAATAATGATATTATCATTGACTTTATCTATGCATGGTTTGGCAAAACCATACTATATTTTCATACCTTCAAACCAAATCACATTAAGGGAACAAGAAACCTTCAATTTTACTTTTGAAATCAATAAATTTCTGTAACTTGTCCATTACAAGATCTTAACATCGAAAATTCAAATACAAAAAAAAAAAAAAAAACTATAAATTACCTCTCCTCTTGGGTTGCCAAACAATGACCTGCATAATCAATAAGGAGAGAAGTAATTCACGAGTAAATTCAATTCACAAACTAGGGTTTGAATATGTAAATGTTAGATTGAGCAAATTAAGCCACCCACGTTTTTCATCATTAAAAGATTTGCTTTATATATAAAAACTAATAGTCAATTTTTGGTAGAAAAAAGACTAAACTAATAGTGGATGTCACATAATTTTATTCCCACAGTTTTTAGTTAGCTACGCTTGATATGTTTAATCTCCAGTTAGATTTACTTTGAATATTAACATTTGAATGTAGCGATAAATAAAATAAGGACTCTTAATACAAATTTTCAGTACTCTCGGGTCTTTTTGTTTTTTAAAGAAGAATGAGTGCTTTTTTTCATATACTGTTTTCATATTTAATTACAAAATGGTAAACTTATTTTCATTTTGTTTTCTATTTTTAAAAATTTGTACAAGAAATAGAGAAAACAAAAAAAGTTATTTTCTCTGTTTCATATATAAATATTTGAAAATAGTACACTAGTTGAAAACAAGGCGACAATTTTATATTTAATATTAAAGTAAAAATATAAAATAAAAATATTTTCTCAAAGTAAACGGACCCTGAATTTTGGTGAAAACAAGTCAAACCTAGTAGTATTTAATTTACATTAGTTTTATTTGAAAAAATGAAATTCACTCAAGCTTTTCCCCTTATTCTTCATGTTATGTTTCTCTTAATTATTAAGGTCAAACTAATAATTGCTCTGTATAAAAAATTAATAAAGAAAGGAACTAACTTTTACACACAGGATCCTTCGCATCTATATATATATATATATATATATATATATATATATATATATATATATATATTAATTTCGGGGTAGCAGTACATAGGAGACATGATTGATCTAATTCGCACCTCTAATACTGTGGGACTTTGAATCATTTACAGTTTTATAGATCTAACTTGAAACAAATGTTAAAAGGTAGAATATATTTTAAAACAGATAAAAGTTAAACTTTTATCTCCTAAAATCAATGACATGTATAGTTAAGGTCATGCGTATGATGAATAATGCTACATATGGTATAAAGCAAATCATTGTGCATGATATATGAGCAACAATAATTTTCGAACCTGACTATCTTTTCCAGATAATCTGAAACAATTTTGGGCCAATAAGGACCCAAGGCTGAGTTTCCATCTACAACAATGTTCAACAATTTCTTGGTTGCTATTGATGTCTTTGTTGAAAGCTAAGCAAACAAGAAAAACAAAAGAAACAATTGAAGATGCAAGAGACGATAGGGAGGGCAATAGATGAAAGTGAGAATATATATTGAACAAGAGGGGGTCTCTTATATAATATATTGTCCTCTTTATTAAGGTTCACAATATAATATTTTGTTGCTGGTTTTGGACAAATACCATCATTCACTTTGAATTGTCTTCAGTTACTTTTGTTGATGAATTCTACGTACTTACAAACATTTATCATCAGGTCTTCTATGCCCCCAGCGTTGAAGTAACTGATAGTGCAAAACCGCATATATATTTTTTTATGATGCAAAACCGCATATATATATATATTTTTTTATGATGCAAAACCGCATATACATTGGATACCTTGTCAACGATATAAAATTAAACAGTTAAATTTGATTTGTTTTTCACCGACTGCATTATATATAATGAATATAGGCTAGGGCATTAATTTTGTGTAATTAATGACAATTAGTCAAAACAACAAATGTATCATTAATTATTATTTTTATTAATTGCATTCTCTAGAGCTAAACGTTCACAATCCAATTATAAACATTTAATTTACGTGCCAATTACTCAATTTGAAAAAAAAAAATGATTGTGTAAAAAAATTAAATTATTTGTTGAGTTATAATCACTAACACACAAATATATATAAATTTTAATGGATCAATATTACAAAATATTTTTGAAATTGATATTAGAAAATAAAATTAAATAATATAAGTGATTTTAGGTAATAAACTTGAAGATTTTATTGAATAATATATTAATGAAAGATTTAATAACATACTAATTTAAGAGTTTAATGATCGATTATACAATAACAATATAATGTTTTACAATGTCAATCAATACAAAGTCATTATTAATATAATTTTTAAAATAATTATTATAAAAATCAATAAACTTATCATATATCTTAGTTTGTGATTGAATGTCCATTTTATATCATCAGTGCATAGTTTATTTTTTTTAATAGTAAAACTTTAAACAAGAAAAAAAGCATCAAAATAGTGCCTTGGATGAATTTCTTTTAGATGATATTTTCAGAGAATATTCCAAACTTAAAAGAAGTAGATGGAATTAAAGACACTAACTATTGAGAATTGAGAAGATCAAAGCAACTAGTCCATGACATTAATAATGTAATTAAGCACAGTACAAATATCAATATTATTATTGCAAACATCAATAGTTTTTTGATGAAATTATATTGCTTATTGAAAACATGAATATATTTTTTGGTTAAATTATTGCCAAGACAAATGATGCAGGACAAACATTATAAAGAGTCATTAAAGTCAATTAACTTTTTCCTTATTTTTTAGTTCAATTTCTTATTGTCATTTAGGCAAATGCTAATCAGGGCTCTCTTGTGACATTAGTTAAGGAGTTAAAAGAAGAAAGATTTTTATTGGAATGTATAAAATTATATTGTCTATAACTTTTATTGTGTTCTCCAATACTACAAAAATGGTCTTCTACAACACTGGTTTTACGACAATTTTACAAAAACCAATGTCGTAAGTAAAACAATGACATTTTTGTAAATAGTTGCAATTTTTTAAAGATGATTTTGTGGAGATCGTTTTGAAAACGCATTATGACATCAGTTTCTTTAAGAACTGATGTAGAATGAGAGAATACAAAGTCGCTTTTGGGAAACCATTTTTAATAGGAATGCGAGATTTTTAAAAGTCATTGGCTCTCTCTCACTCAATTCAACTTTTCATCTTCAATTATTTTTCTTCTCTCCCTCTCCCTCCTCTCCCAACCCTAACCCTGCATCTGCGACCTTGGCATCCACAACATCAAGGTCTCCACCTCGTTCCCATTCGTCACTGCACTCACCTAAAATCCATCGTGTGAGGTCCCTTGACCTTCGCACAACCCCAACTCCAAGTGGTTGTGCCTGTCGTCATCGTCTTCCACAGTCATGTGGAACCCGACACCCACGCACCACCATTCCTACTCCAGCGCCGGCCACTCCTGCAGTCGGAATCATCTCACACGCTCATGTCGGAACACAACACAACGCGTGTAACGACCCGCCTCGCCGCTACGATATCACTAATTCTAATCGTGTGAATTTCAAATTTTAATGAAAACTCCATTCATTTGATTATGAAAATGGTAGTAAATTTTTCGTGATAATACAATTATCATACAACGGAACAAATACATAAATGGATACATATGGATGTACATTTAAAGCATTACATATCATTCACATGTCAAAACATAATCTAGTTGAATTTACAAATATTTACGTTTGAAATTACATGACCAACAAAAAGAATCAAGGGATTAACTAAGAAAGAGTTGATTAACAAAACACAACTCTTTTCCAAAAAGAGTTCCAATGTTATCATGTCAGTTCAACAACTCCAACCAAAAAGAAGATTTCCCTCCAAGGTCACCTACTGCTGCTCATATGCTCCCACGAACGAAGGTTCGTCATCATCACAGGTACCAACCACACGGTACAACAAATGCAAGGGTGAGTTTATTATACATATACAACAAGCATCACACAACAATGATTAGAAAGAAATAAAAAATGACAACCACAATCATCCTCGATAATCCATCAATTCAATACACACTCAATAAACTAGTCATACACTATATTTCACAAATCAAAACAATCATAACAATCATTCTCATAATGATGTATGCACCTAACTCATCTCTCAGAATGTAATGTGGTACCATCCTCATGAAAATAGCCTCTCTCCGAAAAAATGATACGGTAGCTCATCGAGGTCACCTTGTCGTGCACTGGTTGCTCCCCCTCCCCATGGTGATCAACCCTGAGTCTCAAGAGAGTTTCAAACAGAGTGATTGCCCCTAGTATTCTCGGTACTTACTATCCATCATTCTATTTCCATCAATGCAACATGAAGTATGAAACATGGGCACCATCAATGCATGACCCAGCTAGGAACACATCCTTCCTTGTAAGGGTAACCCGTCATGCACCCCCGATGTACATACATAACCCACCAATATGGGTTCTCCGATACACTGACTATGGCTAGGAACACATCCTTCCTCGCAAGGGTAACCAACCGGTCATTGCATCCCAGGTGGACGTATACAACATACAACCATAGACACCATCAATGCAGGTGACTAGGAACACATCCTTTCTCACATGGGTAACCCATCATGCACCCCATGAGTATCATGTTTATCCACATCCCACAGTGACATTGTTCACATCAACACTATCTCTCATCAATGTCATTATCACATCAACAATGTCATTATCAACATCAACACCATGTCACCTCAAAGTCATGAACAACATCAACATCATTTTATTTCAATATCATCATCATGAACCTTAATATCATCTCATTTCAACATCATCAACGACATCAACATTTCCTCATTTTGACATCATCAATTACATCAACATTATCTCCATCTCAATATCATCAACAACATCACAAACAATCACATTTCACATCTATACATAATACATATGCCTGAGATTCACATTCTATAGGTCTTCAGACAACTCAAATTTCATACATTCACAATTCATCATACCATAAGACTGATATTTTTAGGAAAATTCTAAATTGAAGAGGAGGACTACAATATATAAAACATACTCTTATGTCCATTTAAAAATTTACTAAAGAATTAAATAGGAAAATATATTATAAAATTTTGGGCAGAGTCTCCTCTATAATTAAGAGTTTTCCCAAAAATCCAATCATTACAACAACAATATCATTCACAGTTTTATCCATGAACAAGCAAATTCATCGCATCCCACTAGTTAAAAACTTAGTTTTTCCTTGAAAATCTAGCACACAACAGGGACAGACAGTTAACTTCATAGTTGGACTCCCTGGCTCCCAACTATGGTATCAAAACTATACCCAAATAATAAACTCCCCTTACCTAACTAGGAGTTCTCCCTGTTACAGCCTAGCAGTGTTGTTTCGTGATTCTTCGAAAATGCGTGCTTGTCCGACGCAGAGCTCTGTATAGATTTCAAAGGTAAAGTCAAAATTCACATTTGGGGTCAAATACCCACTCAAATCGGAAAGGGGCTAAACAGTGTTTTGAAAGTTCACATCAAAAGGCATCATTTTGAAATTCCGATTACACCAATGTGATCGGGGTTCAACAAGGATCACGGAAATGACATCAATTTCATAAAAAATGAGATTTTTACAACATCTTATTTTCAAAGGGTTTTCAAAGGAAGTGAAAACTCCCAACAACAGTACCCAAAACACAAGAGACACTAAGAGAAGTTTAAACTAGCTAGAAGAAGACAAAGGAAACAAAGATTACCTCAAAGAAATTGCGAAGGGAGGATTGGAGGCTTCATTTTCTACCGAATCCTTGAGTTGAGTTTTGAAGATTCCGCTCCGATTAAAGTGTGGCTGGTGGAAGAGGATGGTGGAAGGTGTGGGGAAGAAGAGAGCCTCCATTTTTCATGATTTTCGCTGCTGGTACGTACTTATAACCGACTTGACTTGCCCAGGCGATCCAAAATGCCTGCCAAAATTTGCCTGGGTGAGTTGACCCAATTTTAAAATTTTTGCTTCTGTGAAAAATTATCTAACACTTTAGATGTTATCTAACACTTTAGATGTTACTAAAATAGATTTTGGGTCAAACTCAGAATCACTCAATTTCAACGCAACTCAAACAAACTCCATATAACGTAACATCTACACTAAGCAATTGTGCATGGATAATTCACATAAAATTTCAAAATTAATCTAAACTAATTAAATAGTCAAATAACATAAGAAATACATCAAACATCTATTTTCGGTTATCAAAATTTCAGGGTGTTCAAACACGCCGCTATTCCTAACTATCCAGGCTTTTTCTTGTTTGTTCGATTCTTCTTATTCCTGCAAAATCGTATCTTCCCCTATAGATATATGTGGTGGGTGTTCCTGTTTATGATAAAGCAATGCTTTTCCTATAGTGTCGTTGCCCTTTCTCATGTCTATCAGTGTCTTTTCAATCTTGTATACTGTGGCAATGTGTATTTTGTGGGAAATAAAGTTGGATTCATAATATTGGAAATAATATATCTCTTGCATATGGTTTCTCTATTATTATGTATGCTGACCATAGAAATGTTAAGCATAGGATATAGGACTTCATTGTTTCTGTCAATTGCTAGAATTAGTAATGTTTCTTTCCTGTAGCATAACTTTTCAAATTGCTTGGTGCATTGATTCTTCTTCTTCTTCTTCTTCTCTCTCTCTTTTTTTATTTATGCAGAGGTGCCCAATTTTTAAAGGTGCAAAATAAAATAAAAAAATCACCATTAAGCGGTGCCCAATTTTTAGTCGTGAATTGTAGTTGGTTACGAATTGGATTCATCATGTTCTGATATTTTAAGCCATAAAATTCAGTTCATCGCTGAATCTCAATTGATATTTGAAAATTTCCTAAAGGTGGTGTCTTGCTTTAACTTAGATAACAGTTAATCCAGAGTTAGATTTCAGGTTGTTGTAATGCTTGCAGCATAATTTTGGTGTTTGGAATTATTCTGATAGTGATTTTGCTGTTTTTCTTTTGTTGTGTAACTATTAATTTGACGAGGGTCAAGTTTAGTACAATGTTGTTAGTATCTTATAAGATCAAAGTGTAAGGATGGTTTGTTATTATTTTTTTTTTAATTATTGTTTGAAATTCTTTCTTGCAGAATTCATTTGTTGGTGAGGCTAGTAATGGCCAGCCTTCTAGACATAGTGATATTGAAATGGAACAGGTTCTGAGAAGCAACTCCGATATGGGAATGGAAGCTTTTAATGAACAGGTACACAATGTGCTTGCAATTTAAAAAATTTAAATGTGAATTTTAGTATTTTACTACAGGTATTTTATGGTTTGTGACTGTGTGAATATTATTTTAGTATAGGACGGAAATCAAAAGATATTGTTAGTCTAAGGGGATAATATAACTAATAAGTTTATCTGTTTTTGTCATCAACTCTTTCTTCATGTAGTTTGTTCAATATTTTAGTTGATATCCTACATTTACTGCTATTGTTTGTTTCATTATTAGATCCATGAGGCTGATAAACAAATCGATAAGCGTTTGGTGCTACTTCAAAGCTAAAGGTATCCATTATTCTCATTATTTGTTACGTTTTAGCAGTGTTGGAAATTTTCAAGAGGAAATAAAAAAAAATAATATTTGCTTGGAGAGAACAAAAATATATTGAAGGAGAAGATGAAGAACTGATAAAAATACTCCCTTCAATTATTTTTTATCAGTTCTTCATCTTCTCCTTCAATATATTTTTGTTCTCTCCAAGCAAATATTATTTTTTTTATTTCCTCTTGAAAATTTCCAACAATTGGTATCAAGAGCTTATTTCTTACGGGACCTGTGAAAATGGATTCTGAAACAAGTTTTTCCCAAGTAGCACTTCCAGTTTTC
>PYAF01005986.1:79562-90598 GCA_007407185.1 Glycine tomentella
GCAATCATATGCAGGAGCAAAAATCAGCATCAAGAGGAAGAAGCTAAGGTCATTGATCAAGAGGAGGAGGAGAATCAACTCTTTGTGGCCAGGTGTTTTGCAAGCAGCGAAGAGAGTAAGAGTTGGCTGATTGACAGTGGTTGCACAAATCATATGACCAATGACATGAAGCTTTTCAAAGATTTAAAACCAACCAACAAGCAGCAAGGTCTAGTCTATAAGCTAAGTGTACTTTTTCAGGAAGCTAATGAGGAATCCAAAGATGTCATAAAAGCATCTTCAATGAAAATCATATGTTTAGAATTTGGTTGCAACATTTTCTGGTATAGGTGCTGATGATGTATTAAATTGGTTGTGAGAAGGGAATAGGTGTTGACAGAGCAAGAATGAATAAGATAAAGTAAGAATGAATATGATAAAGTAAGTTGGTAGTACATATCTTTATTATTGTACTTGATAAAATGATCCAGAAATCTTAATATAGATTATTCCTTGAAACCACAGTGCCTTGACTAAAACATTCAAGGATCTCATGAGAGAATTCCAGATATGTTTATTTTTTAACTCCTAAAACTAGAAGCTGTTTTCCCAAGTTAATATAGATTATTCGTTGAAACCACAGTGCCTTGACTGAAAAATTCAAGGATCTCATCATAGAATTCCAGGTATGTTTAGTTTTAAACTCCTAAAACCAGAAGCTGTAGCTTCCCAAGTTTATTATTCCTTGAAACCATAGTGCCTTGACTAAAAAATTCAAGGATCTCATGACAGAATTCCAGTTATGTTTAGTTTTTAACTCCTAAAACCAGAAGTTGTTTTCCCAAGTTTATGTCTATCTTCTCATCAATGTGTTATGTTTTAGACTCTTAGACAAAGAATACAAGATGAATATCGTGAGGTTGTGGAGAGAAGAGTTATTACAGGTTTGAACACTTCAGCCTCGATAGAGTTAAGTATCTTGCACTATGGCAGGACTGTAGTTTTTTTTTTTATTACTATAAAGTTATCTATTAAAAGGTATAAGTTGGATTATCTTCACTTTATAATTACTTGATTTGATTTTACAATTACGGGAACTAGGCCAGATGATGAGGTGAGCTTAACTCGAGTTTGTGACTTGAGATGAGATATCCACTACATATAAATTTTGTTGTAATTGGCCATTTAATGAATGTGTTAGACAATTGATCGCCTGATAGAAACTGGAAACAGTGAGCAAATCTTCTCGAGAGCAATTCTAGAAGCAGGCCGAGGACAGGTACTTGGTTTGTGAAATTTTACTGGAACTTATCTTTTTCCTTTTGAAAAATTAATAACACGTCATGTTATTTCATATTTACCTTGACATGGCAGTCTTAGTTGATGCTCAAGGATAAACTTTAGACAACATTGAAAGTCAGATTTGTTCACTCTCACTCACACACCCTTGATTTCTTCCCTTAATTTGTTAAATATGCATCATTAATTGGTGGATCTGTAAAGGTTATTCTCTTAACTTTTGGAATATTTTAATTATATATCAATTGAGAGGAAAAATTATCTTGAGCTGTGGAGAAAAAATATCTTCTAGCTATAGTTCATACATCTTTTCTTTTTAAATTATTATTATTATTTGAATTATCTTTGTAGGGAACTGCTTTGACAGTCACAACAATTGGATTTCTTCAGGATGCTCCTGAAGTCAATATCCATTGTTTTAATGTATATCATAAAAACCGGCTCATACTGGTAATTGTTTCCCAAAATCTTCTAATATTCCTTGTTAGGGGCAGATTTATTTTATTTTATATTTTAATGCTTGTGATTGATTAATTGGTAAATTCCGCTGAAAATTCTAATATTTGGCTGCATAAGAATTAATGTTTTGTGTATTTCTAGATAGCCTTAGCCCTTGGCATAATATTATTACCAACTAGTTTTTGCCATGCACTTAACCCGTGGGTGCAGTAGTCTCTGGATCTGAACATATTGTTGTTTGTGTTTTGGATACACTCACAAGTAATTAATGGCACAAGCACATGATTGAAATTTATAGGTAAGAATTGATATATATATATATATATATATATATATATATATTCTTTAATTATTTTCAATATTTCAAATTGACAAAAGTTGAATCTAATTCCTAAGCTTTTGATATTCAATTTAGATTCATAGTTCTTTAAAGTTACATGGGCAATAATTGACATGCAAATTTTTAAAAAATGTTTAGTAAAAAAATACTAATTCTTAAGGATCGGCTATCAGAAGTGCTCAAAGTAATAGTAATATATAAATAGATATAGATGAGGGATCCATTTTTACTTATATATATATATATATATATATTAGTGATAAATATATTTTTAAGTTTTCAACATAATTAAAACATAACAAGGAAATAGAAATTTACAATAACAAATGACTTTAGGCTTGTTGGGTGTGCAGTCTGTTCATTTGACCTTTTCACCCTTTTTTATCTTTATTTTTTCTTACAAATATGCAATTTGGCATTTACTAATTCAATATCACACTGATTAGTTGTGTATTGTAATAGCACTACCAGTAATAATAATAATAATAATAATGATTTAAAAATTGACGTTTGACTTACAAAATGAAAAGAAAAAAAGAAAACAAAAAGAGAGGTAGTAGTATATATTAAAACAAAGTTAACTACTATTTATTTATTGAAAAATGGGCTATTTCACTATTTGTTGTTCATTTTTCCACACTTGTGTATTTAATGTCAAATAGTACCATTGAAGCATCTTTTTATCTGTCATTGTCTTAAGAAACCTTAGGAGTAATAAAAAAAATAAAAAATAAAATAAAATGAAGTAGAAAATAGAAATATAAAGGGAAAGGCACACACAAATGGAATGTGACAGAGAAGGTGTGGGGAAGGGAAGAAATTTTAAGAAACAACAAAGAAAGTTTCCATTTTGATACTTATTTTTTACCATATGACAATGTGAGTCCATCTCACTTGCCTAGGCTATCGCCTACCACTGGTAAGAGGCTGCAAAAAATCTGTCAAGGATTTTGTTTGTAAACTGTGTTTTCTCTTTAAATCTCTGCGAAGTTGCTGGAAGGTCACAGATGATGTTACAATTTAGTTGTTTTTTTGTGGTCGTTGATTTTTTTGCTTGGTTACTTTTTGGTTAGTTCCTTTGATATTTATTGGCCTTATTTTTCCTGTGCACTCATTCAATGAGGTTTTACTCTCTCTCTCTATCTCTATTTTGGTTATTAAGTACAACATGAATGTTGAGCTTGTATTCTTCAATTTAGTTTTTTCTTTTGCATGTTTACTGGGGTGATGTACCTGAGTTAGTTTTGATGGATGGAAGTAGTGTGTATGTTTCTTACTCAATCAATTCAACTTTAATATTGCAAAGTATCTTTTATTGTTCTAATGCAAGTGTATTATGAGGAGGAATTAGACCAATGGTCCTTACCTGAACACGAACTTGTCTTGCTTGCTATTGTTGGAATAAAGGTAAAATGTAAGATTCTTTTTCATAGTTAAAATGTGTTAAAGTTGTTGAAATTTGTTTGTCCTCTACAACTTCCATTTCTCTGAATAAATAAGGCAACAAATTTTGTCTTTCATCATTTATTTATTTAATTTTGGTCTGTTTCTACTAATATTTTTGGGGAGATTCCCTATAATATTGGATTTCTTCAAGTATCTGCATTGTGAGTACTTTTGGCTGTGGACATGATCCTACTTTAATTGACTATATTAATAATATGATGCTTAACCCCTGTATACAGAGAATCATTATCTTTTTTTGGGTTAGCTATTGAGGACTTGTGTTTAATGTGAAATTTTCGTGTGATCATTAGAACTGTAGTTGGGTCAATTAATGGTGATTTCATGAATTTAGATGTTGTGCTCTGTTGGACTAGAGCTTATGTATGATTTTGTTATAAAAATTATTAAGAATTTGTTTTTTTTTAATTGTGCTAATTTTGAATGCGGTAACATCTTTGTGTATCCATATTTATGTTTCTTTACTTGTATTCCATTAATAAGCAGTTCATTTGCGAAACATGTAACTAATTTTCGGATAAAGTAATTTCTATATTCAAATTTTTAGGGAAGAGTGAAAATGGCGACATCACCTGGCATCATTTTTAATAATTTGTCACCCCTTAAAACAAATGCAAAAATAGGCTTGTCAATGTCTCAGACTACTCTATCTCTGGAAATTACAAAAGACCTACATTTTGGCATAGAAGCAAGCAATACAAATATGCTGAAGGATTCCACCACATAATCATTGAATTATCACAATAGATGATGGCTAATGTGCATGCCTAACTAGCATCTGGCTTATATGGTCTAATTGGGAGCAAGATTGTCACCAATGCTACCTCACATGAAAGTAGTCTGTTTTCAAGCTCATTATCTGACATGTTTAGCCAAAAGTGTAAGAATTTGTTTCATGAATGTTAAAGATAGTTGCATGCATATATTATGGATATTGTAGCATAATCAAGTTCTGGTTGCTTTTACTCTTCCTAATATTTTAGATGGGAGTATCTATTGCATTCCATTTGCTTGTGTATTATCATTTGCAATTTAGCATAGAAGAATACATGCTTGTTAAATTCATATTTTCCATGTAGTGTATTATATTGCCTTGGACCAGCTAATAATTCATTAATTTTTTTTTTAAAAAAAATATTCTAAGATGGTTCTGTTAAAAATTGTCTTAGAAAGTTTATGTTCTTAGGCGATTTTTAAGAAAAATCGTCTTCATATTTTTTTATTAAAAAAACATCTTCTAAGATGATTTTATGAAAACCCGTCTTAGAATGTGGCATTCTAAAACGATTATTCTTAAAAACCATTTTAGAAACATGTAGTTCAATTATTATTTTTAAAAAAAAAAACCATCTTCTAAGACAGTTATAAAGAAATCCGTCTTAGAATGTGACATACTAAGACGGGTTTTCCTAACAACTATCTTAGAAACACATATATTTTCTTAAAAAAAATCATCTAAAACCGTCTTAGAAACATTGTCTATTTTTTTTTAAAAGTTCATTTCTAAATATATATTATTTAAAAATTTCTTAACCAATACCAAATAAGGAAATTAGTTAGCGAAACCCTTTCATTTATTTTTTTTTCTTAAGTCAGATAGTTGTGAATTCACATGCAAAGCTTTCTTTTAATATTTCAAAATTTAGAAAAATGTTTGAATTTCT
This sequence comes from Glycine tomentella, assembly GCA_007407185.1. Lineage (NCBI taxonomy): Eukaryota > Viridiplantae > Streptophyta > Magnoliopsida > Fabales > Fabaceae > Glycine > Glycine tomentella. The sequence continues at coordinate 84,768 of PYAF01005986.1, forward strand.
TGTATCATTTATTAATTTTGAAAGGCTACTTCCATGTGTTTAAGCAACATTTATTAAAAATAATTACTCTCTCTCTCTCTCTCTTTTTCAATAGATCACACAGTGATTTGTATATTAAAAAAACAAAGAGAAGCTAAATTTAGTATAATTTTTTTTAAAAGCGAATCCAAGTATTATTAGAAATAAAAGGCCGCGAAATGTGAACAAAAAACACTTACATCAAATCAAATGAAAAGCTAATATTGTTTATAAACTGACCATCACTACAGAAAAACATTTTAAAGAATGGTTGTATGGATGTTGCAAAAAATCACGTAATAAAAAGTTATGACTTTTCAGAATGATTTTAAATTAACCATTCTAAAACCTAAAAAGCTAACCTTTTGAGTCAGTTAAAAAATTCCGATCTAAAAAGTTATTATAAAAAAAAACATTGGAACTTTATAACGAAATTTATTACATGGGATCATTTCCATTTGCAATTTATCAAACACAGCAAAAAAAATTTCTATATTAACAAAATAGTCAAATTAAGTTCGACCAAAAAGAGTACAACTAAAGAACTTTCCCTCTATACATATTTTAAAAGAAATTTAATAACAGAGAACCCTTCCAATACATTATCATGTTTAAAAATTAACAATGCTTATATGGAAAACAAAACTTAGAAGAAAAATAACCACTAGATGTAATCCAGACTAAGATACACCAACAAAATATTTCTATATAATTTATCTATAAGCTATAATAGGCGCAACAACAAATGAACACTAGCAAATTACAACAATCACTACTACAAAAGCGGGATTTAAAGATGGTTGTAACTAGCAATGTTGTAAGATTAGACCTTTAAAGACGGTTATATAATCGTCTTTGTTTCAATCGATTCTACGTCTTAGAAGGCTTTTTATAAAATAAAAAAATTGACACAAATCTAAGACGGTTATATGCTATAACCGTCTTAGAATGTCGTTATTTTAAGACGATTTTTAGAAAAAATCGTCTTTAAATGTTCATATTCTAAGATGGTCTTCTATATAATAGTCTTAGATTATTTTGTTTTTTTAAAAAATTAAATAAACCTAAACTAAGTCGATTTTTAGGAAAAACTGTCTTAGAATAAGGACATTCTAAGACGGTTTTCCTTATAATCGACTTAGTTTAAGGTCTTTTTTTTTAAAAAAAAAAAATTAAACATTTCTAAAAGGATTCATCTTTGTACAAAAAATATAACAGACAAAATCAAAATTCTACAAGAAGAAATATAGACTATTTTTGCAGTTTATAGAAATAAACATATTTAAAGTAGTAAGATACAATGCCTCTTTTCCCTAGTTGTAAATAAAATTAATCATTTTGATAAAAATAAAAATAATTAATCATAAGTAATATACTTCAATAGCAGTATAAAAAAGCCTTTCTTTTGTTATGCTGTACAACTAACAGGATGACTTGCAAGGTATTAGTATCCATTAGGCCATCACATGAGACTATTAAACATATGCTATCTGGCAACAAACAAATCCATAGGCAAGATATATCACATAATTAATGCAAGTTATGCTAAGGGTGAATACAACAATAAGTTCCTTAATTATAAAAGTAGGGGTTGGAATAACCGCTTGTCCAAAATTGGTTGTTTCTAATTATTATGTCTTAGCCATTGGTTGTTTCAATATTTCGACCAAATAAATTGATATTACAAGTGGTAGTAGTAAGATTTGTCATATCCCACGACCACCAATAAACAATATTGACTATTGAGCATTGTATGTTTGAGGCACAGCCTATCTAAAACACTAATGATTTATGAAATATATTATTTTCTATTAAAATTCATAATATGATTTTTTTTTTATCAAAACATAGGATTAAATCAATTGAAAGAAAATTGCCAAAACAGTGAAGTAATAATAAGCACTAGCAGCACCGTATGTGCATATATATATACCCCAATCAATCAATCATAAAAAACTGTTCACAAAGAAACACAGGTGTCCTACCACAAAGAATGTGATATCAATCTCATTTGCTGGTATTACCTCAGGCCTTATTCGCTTCTCAAACTCATTATAAAGAGGAACTTCCTGAAAGTGAACAATGAAAGTGTAAATGTTTAACATGAAATTTACAGAATATGAAAGAAGTGATAGTAAACAAAATTCAAAGGGGTGTTTCTACACCCTAAGATATGAAGTATTCACCAATACATAGCACACCATTAAGCTTAGAGATGAGGCAATAGAGGGAGATAGCTATTTCTAAATAGGCCTCTTGCATGTACTCTTGTAATATTGTTACAACAGAAATTTTGATAATGGCTTACAGGGGCTTTGGGTCCAGGAACTGATTTTTCACCATCTGCCTTTCCCACTGAAGTTGATATTTCTGCTTCAGTCATTTTTACAGGAGCAGCATATTCAGACTTGACTTCTGGTTTCATAGTAGTTCCTTCCTCTCTTTGTTGCTTTAAGTCCACGCCAAAAGAAAGAGAGAACATTTACAAAGCATATCAGTACCTGGTAGGTAATGTTTTCAACTTAATGTACAGACATGACAAGTGCAAACCTCAGATTTTACAGCATGATCTTCTAATTTTGATGTATCTCTTCTATTGGATTTCCCCTTGTGGAATATACTCAATGCACGGGTCAAACTGTTTCACAAATGATAAAGTCATTCACCAAATTTTGATAGTTCATGCAATTAATGTTTTATGTCTCACCTATTGGAAGAAATTGCTGCATAATAATCTCTTCTATATAGTTACTGAGAACCATTGTGTCTGCAACACAAATGGAATCCAGGTCATCACAACCAAGATCATTGGCTGCAAGCACTTCCATGATATGGTTTTCGTTATCCACTTGAGACTTCTAGCTGACAAGATGTGATTCATCTTCTGGGGGCCTGATTTCTATGTTGTATGGGAAAAGCGAATTAAGTTTATCATTCACCTCTTCATAGTCATTACCAGAATCTATAACTCGAGAACCAAGAATCAAAATTGGTCCAGGTAGTTTCTTCAACATTTTAACACAAGTTATATATCCTTTATGATTTATGTAACAGCCTATCAACATTCCGCAAATATAGCATAATGGGATAGGTTTTTGACACAAAAGCCAGAACCTGCAAGTGAAATTCCACTTATCAAATCAATGTCTTTGTGGAGGAATGTGATCTAAAGCCTTGTTCAATTTTGATAATGCTTTGATGCCAAAATGTCCATGAAATCAATAGTACTATAGCAGTATTACCTAAAGAGACTGTATAAGAAGCTTCTACAGTTATACATAGTAAAGGTTAGAAGTAACATACCGATAGCTATTACAGATCCATCAAGCAAGTGTTTGTGCCTCAGGAGAGCCAAGTGGTAAGTGGAAAGCATTTTGAGACCTTCCCCTTTGATATCTTGCTTCATGCGCCTCCAACGCTGGACCACGTTCCGGTTTCTGCCTCAACCATGGTCGTCAGCGGAAGGAAGGGCCTCAAACATGCTTCTTGTTCTCTCTCTTTTCTCAACAAGATTCAATTATGATTCATCATAACTGTTGACAGGTCCGATAAATTTACTACATTTTTTGTTTTATCAACAATGCCTGCTAAAACACCAAAATAAAAAAAAACTACACTGAATTTAACTACACAGTAATGAGAAAACAACCAAGGAATTTGAGGTGACTGAGTGAATGGGATATACCCTTACTACTTGCAGATTTTGTTTAGGATGCAAGGAATTCCGAGATAGCAGCCACAATTTTCATAAATAGCAAAATGATCAGAATTCCTTATGTATTATGGGTATGATAATTGCAATCATTTTTCACATTCACATATCTCACTTGTCCATGCTACATGCAATCCTTGGAAAAATTAGTTTCATTCACTACTACAAAAAGAGTATTTAACGACGTCAAAACAAAGATGATTCTCATGAAACCGTTTTAAAATAAAATGCAATGACAAAATTGTAAATAAAAGGAAAGCAACAAAGTCGATTATAGTAAAACCGTATTGGAAAGCAATATTAAAAAACGGTTATGAAAAAACCGCCTTTAAAAACCGCTCTTCAAGGACGGTTGTTTTAAAACCGTCTTTGAATTTTCTTCAGATTTCGCCTTTTTCTTCCTCGATCTTTGGATCCGCTTTTTTTAAACTTGAATCACACAACCGAATGGCGTTTCACTTATCTTTCTCTCTCACCATTTTGCTTCCCTTTACCCCTTTTTCCTTTCATTCATTTAGAGAACACTAGTTCCCTGTGCACCGCCATTGCCAACGATGGCCCGTTCATGTCGATGCTCGCGATGGCGTTGAGCTCAAAGCCATCGGGGTGGACAAGGAGCAGCTCTGCAACTAGATGGGTACCATTGAGGTGCTTGCCTCCCTGACCCACTTGTCTCAGGAGTGGCTTCAGTTAACGGCGTGTGCCAAGGACGTGTTTGATGATCTGCCACGTTAGCAGGTGCGGGAAGAGCGCGGATGGCTGCGGAAGAAGGGCGTGCTTCATCAGAAAGGCATGCACGTTGGAGCGAAACGGTCCACTAGCGAAGTTCTAGGCCTCGGCGAGCACCTGCTGGGGGAACGTGAGGAAGTCGTAGAAATCGACGGTGGCTCTCTTCTTCGCGACACTGTGTATTAACTTACATAACAGAGCAGATATTTATATCAAGAGCCATAAATACAAGGATAATTATAAAATAACTACAAGAATATACCGTTACTTATTGTGGAGCAAATTCCATGTTTAGTTCAGCATGTAATTCATAAATGCATCCACCAAAATTAATTTCAGGATCATAAACCAAAATTAATTTCAGGATCATAATAGAGAAACTACAGTGCAAAACAGATCCTAATAGAATTATTTAATACACGACCATGTTAAACAATCTGACCTCCTCAAAATGTGTAAGTTTGAAATATTTCCTTCCAATTTCAGTCTGCCTCACTATATCAAAAGCTTTACCATTTGTCTCCACAAATCTAGAGCAATAACAGGGTAAGGGGAGTTAGCTAGCATAACAGTGGAAAACTAGAATTTTTCAAGTATTAACAATAAATTTTACAGAAAAGTTGACCTGTAATATAAAAGTTTATACATGAGGCAGTTTAACACTCCACAAGAGCTGATATTACTGAAGGAAGCTAGAGTTGAAAAACAAAGGAACACTTTAAAACAACCAAGAGGGGGTGAATTGGCTGAACCTTGGCCAATTAAAATTTTAAAATCAGAGTTACCACAGGATCTTTATCACATTCAAAAGTTGTTTCAACACCAAGAATCAATATTCAATCAACTTCCCTTTCCAAGAAGAATAGAAAACAGAGTATTGATTTCTGAGCAATGAAATTGATTCACAAACAACGCAATTAAGAGATGATGAGATTAAGAGAAAGATTAGCCATAGATTTTATACTGGTTCACCTCAAACAGTATGAGGCTACATCCAGTTCTTCTACTCAACACTAGAGTAGAGTTCCACTATTGTAAAAATATTCTTACAAGCAAATTTACAAGCCTCTCATCATCAACCCTAGATGATGTTCAGAGATCCAAAACCCTATTAGATCCTTAGAGACCAAAAACCACATTGAGAACACTACTCAGCTGTTCTTAAAGAAACACTATCTCTACACTTGCAAGAAACCCATTTACAATAGACTAACCTTTACAAAATTTAAAGAACAGATTACACCATCAAAGAATAAGGAAAAATATCACCTGATAATCCAAGAATGAATGCACATGAACGAATCACAGGTTTGATGACAGATTACCAACACATATGCAACCCTTTCCTTATGCTTTGAATGAATCAATGAAG
>PYAF01005988.1:0-20900 GCA_007407185.1 Glycine tomentella
TAATTACAAGAAAACTCCTAAGGTTAGGTTTATCACTTTTATGAAATTTTCTAATAACCAGAATAGCTCAAGTTGCATTGTATTTTAAAATGTGTATTAAGCGCTAAAAATCCCTCTAGATAGTGAATTATAGTTTTCTATCCGTCCTAAAGTGTTTTCTTAAATCCCTATTCAATAAATAAAATATTGGGGTGTTACAGGCAACCTCCATCCTTGATATTTGACGATAAATACACAGACATGTCGATTGTCCCAAACCATGATGACCCCCTATTGGTGAAGGTTTTCACCAATAACTAGGAGGTACATCAGTTATTAGTGGATATAGGCAGCTCTGCGGACATAATGTTTTATGATTTCTTTAGGAATCTCAAAATCCCGCAGTCAGAGTTATTTCCTTACAATAATGATCTCGTAGGTTTCTCTGGTCACCATATAACTCAAATAGGATATGTGAAGCTGCACGTAACATTTGGTAAGGCGCCAATAACCAGAACGATTATCGTTAGATTCATTGTAGTAAAACTACAATCATCATACAATGCCATGTTAGGCGGACCGACTTTGAACACACTTACAGCAGTGATTTCAACAGTCCATTTGGCCATGAAATTCCTTAGTGATGAGATGTTGGTCATAACTTTGAAAGGAAAACAGAAAAAGGCTCGCGAATGTTACGAGGAATCTTTGACTCAAAAGATCTTAGACAAATTGGACGAAATGGACTATGAGCCAAGGACTTACACAATCTGAGACGATGCTCACAGAGTTAAATTGCATAGAAGATATTAAAAAGGGGGTGTGGGCACCTAGACTGGAGCCTAGAGGTAGTTGCCAGGATCTCTAGATAGGGAGAGCAAAAGAGCAAGTGACATCCATTAGAGCGGACTTGTATGAGGGAACCAGAGAAATCTTATCTTCCTTTCTTGAGAAATGTTTACGTATTTGCATGGAAGCCGACAAGTGTGCAAGTATAGACCTAAATTTTTTGTCATAAGTTGGTAGTAAATCCATCTGTCAAGCTTGTGTGCCAAAGAAGGATGAAAATGTCTCTCGAACGATTAAAGGAGATTGAAAAGCAGGTAAAGGAATTGCAAGAGGTATGATTCATTATACAAATCATATATACGACTTGGCTAGCCAACGTCGTTCTTGTCAAAAAGTAGAATGGAAAATGCAGGATGTGTGTTGATTATACTGATATAAATAAGCATTGTCCAAAACACTTATACTCGCGTCCTAAGATAGAAACTTTTTGATATTTTCCTTATTGGGTCATCATATTTTTTGATATTTTTATTTTGACCCCAAAATATTTTTTAATTATTTGCTCTTTGGTCCTTCGTATTTTCTCTTTTAGGACTAGAAACTTTTGATATTTACACAAACACCTCAAGACTCTCCAGATAGAATTTTTAAAGATCAAACTCAAAATTTTTTCAGCAGTGTTATGAGTTTCATGAAGAACACGAAGAACATGAAGAACAATCCATACTCAAATCAACTCTGAATTCAACAAAAAGATATGGTAATTGAAGGAAAATGCAAGATAAACTCATAAAAACACATAAGAAACACAAAATTAAACACAAACAAGCAAGAATCAAAGAAATTTAATTTTCTGATTTTTTTTCTAGAAAAAATAAAAAACAAAAAATGCACCTAAATTGGTAGAAATCTTTTGGAATTTCTCTCCGAACTCAAGCTCTGATTACCACATGATGAAGACCAAGGCATGAATGCTTGGATTGGATTGTTTCCGGATGAAAATTTCAAGACTCCATGGATAGTGGTTTAGAACTTAAAAATAAAAGATGGAGAAGATTAAGAATATGGTAATGAATGATGCCATGATCCATAGAGGAGTGATAAGTCAAAGGAGGAATATATGAGTACTTATAGAGCTAAGCCTCTAATAAAACCTAAAAACTTATAGTTTGAGTCTATTTCAGTCCACATTGAGGCTCATTCCACAAATAAACAAGAAATACGAAAATTCTCGCAGACGTTGCGCGCTAAGCGAGTCATGTGCACTAAGCCCAAAAAACCCTATACCAAGGAATTGCATTAAGCGTGACATGCGCGCTAAGCGAGCTGCTCAATAATCTTCAATATGCTCCAATTTAGCTCCTGATGGCATCCTTCATCCTTTGATAATTAGTCTAACCTGGATTCTCTTGATCATCTCTTCTTGTAGAAGTTTGACTTTGGACTTTGTCATTGGACCCTTCAATTCATGGAGTGCTTCTAGATCTTTATGCTCTTTGGATAGTCCTCTATCACTGTAGCCCAACAAATAGGACTTGTAAATGCTTAACCCGGTTTGGGAACCCATTTCGTGGGGGTGCCTACTTGTATTTGAACATGTAGGACTTTTTGAGTACTTACCCAGGTATGGGAAATCCATTTTTCGGGGTGCCTACTTGTAGTGCTACAAGTAGGACTTTTAGATGCTTATCCTGGTTTGGGAACTCATTTCCCGGGGTACATACTTGTAGTTGAACAAATAAGACTTTTAAATGCTTACCCTGATTTTGGAACCAATTTCTCGAGGTGCCTACTTGTAATTGAACAAGTAGGGCTTTTTAAGATTCTTACCCCGGTTTAGAAACCCATCTCCTTGGTTCCTACTTGTAGCTGAACAAGTAGGACTTTTAGATGCTTACCCCATATTGGTAAACCCATTTCTCGAGGTGCCTACTTGTAGCTAAACAAGTAGGTCATTTTGCTATGTTGTTGCCTTTTAAGTTGACATTGTGGGAACTTTCTCATATTATTAACATCCTTTTGTAAAATTATTACAAGGGAATTATATTTGTTGCCCAATTTTTCAACAAGAATCAAAATATATCTAGGAACACGCATCTTCCCACCTTTAGTTATAGTATTTTTGTAGAGTGTGTGGGATTCTATCTCTCCCAAGTGTTTCCAAGACATAGGCTCCCTTTTTAATATCTTTTCTGCAATCAGACTCTATGAGCATCACCTCAATTGTGTTTTAATCCTCAGCTCATAGTTCATTTCGTTTGATTTGTTTAAGTTCTTTTGCTTTAGAGATTCCTTGTAACATTTGCAAACCTTTTTTTATCTCCTTTCAAAGCTATGACCTGCATATCGTCATAAAGGAATTTCATGGCCAAATGGACCAATGTTAAACCAAGTTCGGTCATTGATCCGGTCAAGGTAGTGGGTCAGTGATCCAATCCGTGGACTAGTAATTGACTCGGTTTGACCCGGTATATATTAAAAAATTCAAAATTATATATATATAACATTATTTGATTAAAAAAAGGTTCATTCATACTTCAAAATCCAAAATAACAATTGAAGTATTAAAGTTGATAATACAAGTACACAAATAATAATTCAATAACATAATTACATGTTGGAGTTTTTTGTTTAAACTCCATGGGTTATGAATAAGAAGCGGTTGGAAAAAGGTTAGAAAAATAATAACTACTCCCAACCGCTCCAATAACAAAACGTTACGATGATTCATCGTCAAGAGTCGCGATGATTTACTGACAACTCTTCAACAGGATTGTTTGTTGTCTATAAATAGACACAAAGATAGACAGAAAATAGAAAGTAGAAAAAACTGATAGAGTTTTGATAGTTAATCTTTTCTGATATTCTCGCTTAGATACCGGTGCATTTTTATATCACATAACTCTTCACTCTTTCTGAGTAGTTCCTCAAGCATTAGCTTTGTTCGTTTGAGCTGTTGATTTGAAGTGTCATCAATCTTCAGACGTTGATCCGTTCTATCCTGGGAGACAATTGTTCATAAACCTTTGGCATCAATTGGAGGGAACAAATTGTCTTAAGGAGACAACATTGTTGGGCTCGGATCCTTTCATCTCTTTGCATCTGTTTCTGATTCATACTTATCATACAGGTTCTGTTTAAATTGGTTTTTATACAGTTGTAGTAGACTATATTGTTCCTCTTGACCACTCAGATTCTGACCCTTGTGCAATTGGATATATTCCAATTCTAAATTAACTAATAGATCTAACAATCTTAAGACAATTTGATTGAATTTGGGTTCAGTATATTCTATCTTTTTGTATTATATACTGTTATCTACTCTCTGTACTTTGAACAATTAATCTTTTGATTAATCAGTGTTTTCAAGTATGTGTTGAATCAAAGTTTTCAAAATTACCTTTTTCTTCTGCTGATAGATCAACTAAATTGTTAGATTTAATACATACTAATATATGTCATATGAAATATGTACCATCTAGGAGTAATAAGAAATATTTTATTACTTTTATTGATGATTGCAATAGATATTGTTATGTTTATTTACTTAATAGTAAGGATGAAGCACTTGTGGCTTTTAGACAATATAAAAATGAAGTTGAAAATCAACTTAACAAGAAAATTAAGGCTATAAGGAACGATCGTGGGGGAGAATATGATGGCCCCTTCGAGGAATTCTGTATAGAATCTGGGGTTATACATCAGAAGACTGCTCCTTATGCACCGCAATCAAATGAGATTTCAGAAAGGAAAAATCGGACATTAAAAGAAATGATGAACGATATGTTAATTACGTCCAATTTACCACAGAACTTGTGGGGGGAAGCCATTTTAACGGTAAACTATATTATTAATAGAGTTCCTCACACTAAGACAAAGAGCATACCATACGAAGTATGGAAAGGAAAACAACCATCCTTGAAATACTTGAAAGTGTGGGGGTTCTTGGCTAAGGTCGTGGTTCCTAAACCCAAAAGGTTAAGAACGTCTTGTATAACGGCAAGTCTAGACATATACGTCGTAGACATGATACCGTTAGACAACTACTCTCGAATGGAATCATCTTAATAGACTATGTAAGGTCTAAAGAGAACATAGCAGATCCATTAACTAAAAGGATTCCTATAGAGCTAGTTGAAAATTTGTCGAAAGGAATGGGTTTAAGGCCTATCAATTGTTGATCATCGTGGTAACTCTAACTTGATGAGTGGAGATCCCACGAACTAGGTTCAAAGAGACAACTAAGTCATGATCAACTGTTAAACACTGTGGAGTTTTTAAACTCATACTCATTCCTATGACAATACAGTGTATATGAGGGTAAGCATAACGGCTTTTAATGGTTTCTTAATCTGATGTGTTCAGATGATGTATGTGGAGGTATATCATAAGAAATCACCTATGTGAGTGTGAAGTGAGGGTCGCTTCAATGAGAACTTGAAAAGGCTGATTCTCTATAACACTTGCAAAACCAGGAAGGTGTCCACGGCCAAAATGGACACAACAATAAGGACGAGCAATGCTAGGGAAGCAATTGTGTGTCTCCTATTGTCTCGGTATACACCATAAAGGTCGACTGTTTAAGGCATCACGACCACCGATTGACCTAGTATACCCGATAGGTTTACACTAGAGAAGGTTCAAAGGTAACCCCCCACCTATCTCGATGCAATTGTTTCTTGCCGAGGAATCACACTTGCATACATATTCATATGCATTTAGTCATGTTGAATTGATCTCTTATTCATGTGGGGGATTGTTGGAGTTTTTTGTTTAAACTCCATGGGGTTATGAATAAGAGGCGGTTGGAAAAAGGTTAGAAAAATAATAACTACTCCCAACTGCTCCAATAACAAAAGGTTACGATGATTTATCGCCAAGAGTCGCGATGGTTTACTGACAACTCTTCAACAGGGCTGTTAGTTGTCTATAAATAGACACAGAGACAGACAGAAAATAGAAAGTAGAAAAAATTGATATAGTTTTGATAGTTAATCTTTTCTGATATTCCTGCTTAGATACAGGTGCATTTTTATATCACATAACTCTTCACTCTTTCTGAGTAGTTCCTCAAGCATTAGCTTTGTTCGTTTGAGCTGTTGATTTGAAATGTCATCAATCTTTAGACATTGATCCATTCTATCCAGGGAGACAATTGTTCATCAACCTTTGGCATCAATTGGAGGGAACAAATTGTCTTAAGGAGACAACATTGTTGGGCTCGGATCCTTTCATCTCTTTGCATCTGTTTCTGATTCATACTTATCATACAAGTTCTGTTTAAATTGGTTTTTGTACAGTTGTAGTAGACTATATAGTTTCTCTTGACCACTCAGATTCTGACCCTTATGCAATTGGATATATTCCAATTCTAAATTAACTAATAGATCTAACATTACACAAGTCCATGAATAAGTTTTGAAATGAAAACACAAATAGCATCAACATGACAACATCCATAATTTTTATCCAAGGAGTCAATATTGGGTCAACTTTAAGCAATCCTTCTCCATTAATAATTCAATAACACAATTACACAAGTCCATGAATAAGTTTCAAAATTAAAACACAAATAGCATCAACATGACAACATCCATAATTTATATCCAAGGAGCCAATGTTGGGTCAACTTCAGGCAATCCTTCTCCATCAAAAGAATAAGACTCTTCAATATTCCAATCATTTGGATTAACATCTTGCATGATGTTGTCTAGTGGTTATGACACATCATCATCCTCATCTTCATCCAGATCTAATTTATCTATGGCAACATCATTATAGATTCAAATAGAAATTAACATAAGTACATAAGTCATACCTAATAAATACTAATGTTATTAAGAAACATACCAATATCATCTGAAGTTGATTTGATTGACATGTTTGCAAGATCATTACATAAAGTCTCCACCTATTCACAAGTTAAGAATGGTGGTGACTCCTCCAACACCCAATTAGAATGGTTATCAAGGGTCTCAAATTGATTGGGTCATAATTTTATTGCCTTAGTCGATTCCTAAATTGATCAAAATGCTCATATATCAACAATAAAAGAAATCAACCAAAATAGGTAAACAATCAAAGCATAATCAATATAATAATACCTTTGTTGTAACCTCAAGTTATAACAAACATAAACAAGGTCATTAAGCTTTTGATGCTCTAGCTTATTCCTTTTTTCTGAATGGATCTGTTCAAATACACTCCAATTTCTTTTATAACCCAAAGCACTGCAAGTTTGGCTTAAAACACAAATAGCCAATTTTTGCAATTGTGGAGCACTACATCCATAACGATCCCACCATTGATGTAGAATAAAACATATAAAGAAATAATTCAAATATATTCTGAGTCGCTAAAATAAATCACAAATCAATAATGTTATCAGAGTATCAAACACTAAATTTACCTGGCATGACTGTGTTTCGTTCACGTATTGTAACTCGTCTTGCAAAATATCCTTCAGAATTTTTATATATCCTCATGCCTTCATTTAATTTATCTTGCAACTCAAGATCTCCATGTGTATACCTATCAATGAGTTCCAAAATGTCAGATTGTGTGTTCCTATGCTTCTCAAATTCTTTAGCATTGAATCTACAAGCAGGATTTAACCAATAACGATATGCATGTAGATCTTTGTGAAACTGTGAATGTCAACGCCTATCAACAACCTCCAAAAAAGGCTCCATTTTCCTCTTATTTCTCTGAAACCTCCTAACCATTTCCTCTTTGGCCTTATACATAGCCTGGTAAAGAAAATCCATGGCAAGTTTATCTTCACTATCAACAATACATAACACATGAACTAATGGCTCTGTAAGCTTCACAATATCAACACGTTGTTTCCAAAAACCAGAGTTCAAGATTTGTTCCACAAAGCTTTTAGTTTTGGAGTCTTTGGCATAAGTTAAGTCGAGTTAACTGCATTAAATGGAATGGAAGCATCTATCATCCATTTTACAATGGTTTTGTCACACTTTTCTACAATTTGCCTATTTTGCAAGACATTCTTCAAGCTAGGTTGAGCTCCATGAGTTGTTCTAGGCATGAAATAATCATCTACATGAGGAGTGTTCTTCCCTTTTTGAGACTTGGAAGAAACTGATTTTGGAGTTCCACTTAATTCCTCAACTATTCTCACAGGGTCTTCACCCATTTCAAATGTTTCACTTTCATTAGATTGTTCTTGCACTTTTCTTTCTTGTTTTTTTCAATCTGTTCAAGTAGTTGCTTCATTTGATGTTAGACATCACCAGAAACCTTCTTGCAAGCCTCTACTTGGCCCTTTTGTCCAGCCAAGTGAGCCTTAAACCTATTAATACCATCTCCATTAACTCGTTTATCATAATAAATACACATCATTGTCACTTTTGTAGCACGCTCTTCAATTTGTTTACAATGTCCCCAAGCTGGATCATTTTTCCCTCTAACATTCTGAGAAGTATTTGGAGTGGATGCTTCTTGAGATGATGGGGCTTCAGTAGATGACATTTTCAAGTCTAATTGCAAACATTAGCTTCATTAGTTATTGATCATATCATCATATAATTAGTAAAGAAACTTGAGACAGGGTAAGTAAAATTTGATGAAGAATAAAATATAAAGAAACTTGAAACAAGTTAAGGTTTTCACTATTCTAAGAAAGAGGAGTGATAGCAAGTAGAAGCAAACACTTTTTCCAACTTACTCTTTAAAATTGATTGAAAACTACAAAATTAAGATAAAGATTAATTAAATAAGAAATGAAATCCACAAAAAATGTGATTTTCTATCAATTTTGGCCAAAAGTGAGTGTTGCTATCATTTCTCTCATAAGGAATTAATTGGTTAAACTAATCAATTAGTCATTTAGTCCCTACATGTGACACTCATGTGGGTAAGGAAAAAAAACTTAATATTTAGTCTTTATTAATACACATTGGACTCTATCATTATATTTCTTAAGTTTTAGTCTAGATAATCTTTATAGGGACTAAAACTTAAATATTTTATCATACAAACCCAAGTATACATAATAATTTAAGGAAGTGTGTGTTCTCATTTTTTGGTGCAGTAAGAATTTAAGCAACAAGACAAAGGAAGTGGTGAACACTAGTCAATCAAGCAATGCAGGGGATAATTTAAGGTTCAAAACCTTTAGAAGCATCAAAATTAAACACCACAATTTTGACCAAGGTTCTGAACATCCAGAAGGGTAGATATCTTAATGAAGAATTCATATAATTTAGAACCTGTAGGAACAAAAATTCTAACCATATTTTGATTAAAAAAATAAGATCCTCTTATTTCTCGGGATTTCTTAATGAAGAATTCATATAACCTTTCAACAACTGATACTCAGCATAAAGATACATGGTGTTATATTTTTCAAACAATTAAGGAGAGTTAGGGTAGTCGTAGGAGTAGATTTAAAAAAGAGTGGTATCTGAGAGAAATTTGACGAAACTTCATGATGTGTCAGTATAATTTATTCGCTACTTAAAGGGTTCCATCTCAAAACTCCTGGGAATTTTTCAGCTAACATGGAGCCGGTTCCACAAATTTCTTGGTAACAAATCACGAAGCTATCAATAATTCCACATCAAAACATAAAAATACCCATAAACAAAAACAAATAGCCAAGTTGAATTCATGTAAGTATATAACACTCTGGGACACAGTACGGGCAACCCCTCTACATCTAGAAAACCACATGGAGGCTGCTAATGTGCTTGGAAGATGTCCCAGCACTCCTATAAATAAATACACAATACAAGCACCTCCCTCAAGTATAGAAAATCTAAAAGAACCATTACTCACTTAAATATCATTTTACTTGCTTCAAAGTAAAAAGTTAAAAGTAAGAGCAGTAGACAAACCTTATGGCGTCAACTTTCTAATTCGGTGGTGCGACGGTGGTAGTGACGAGCTTCAAAGGGAAGACCGTGGTGTAGGCTGGTGGTTGTGAAGGAGATTTACTTCAACTTCAAACTACAAAACTTCTGTAGAAGCGACGAAGTCACAGATGAAGCCTTCTGTACACATGACGAAGGAGAGCAACAATGACGATGTGCGTGAAGGGGCGACGGCGACGGCGTGAAGCCTTCTGTAGACCGTGAAGGAGAGCAAGCAATAGCATGCGCGAAGGACAGTGTGAGAAGAAGTCACTGAGTGAAATTAAATTAGGGATCCAACAAAATAATGTTTTTTTGTAGCCCTTTTCTTTCCGTCAAAACCCAGTTCAGGTTCCAAAAACCACCCGAGTTGTTGGGTTCGCATAAAAATAGTCGGGTTTCATCGGGCCAAACTGGGCCAGATGCATGGCCGGTTCAATCCCCAACCCGGCCCGGGTATAGCATCGGTTCCCTGTCCGACCGATTGGGTCAGATCGGGTTTCACAACATTGAAATGGGCCATTGAAATTGTTTCTCTGAGTGTGTTCAAAGTCGGTATGCCCAATATGACATTGTAGGATGATTGCAATTTTACCACAATGAATCTGACGACAATCATTCTAGTTATTGGCACCCTATCAAAGGTTACGTGCAGCTTCATGTATCTTATTGGAGTTATATGGTGACTAGAGAAACCTATGAGGTCATCATTTTAAGGAAGCAACTTTGACTGCGAGATTCTAAGATTCCTGAAGAAATCATAAAAAATTATGTTCGCAGAGTTGCCTATATCCACTAATAACTGATGTACCTCCTTGTTATTGATGAAAGCCTTCACTAATAGGGGATCATCATGGTTTGGGACAATCAACATGTCCATGTATTTATTGTCGAATATTTTGTCTTTTGACTGACTCATGGTTTCTTTCACTATGTGCAACGGTCAAGACTTCTCTCACATGTCTTTTCCAAGCTTTGTTTGATGGTCCTCCATCGATAAATTCCTCTACTATAACGTATATCACCTCATGTTCTCGTTGATGAGAATTCCATCTCCTCTTAGAAGAACCTAGCTTATGTTTCAAATCAGATCCATCCTGATGTATTGTCTACACATGGTTTTCTACCTCTCTTTTTGGAGTCTTGTACCTGTATCTCAAGAAGCGTTCCCTCGAGCATTCTCTTTTTTGATGTCAGTCAGGACTTCTATACCTTTCTCTTTTCTCACCACATTTTGACCGATCATATCGAGGCCTTTAATTACCTCCTCGGTCTAACACATATATGTCTAGATTTCCCCGATGTATGAGGATTTCAATGGCATTTTTCAATTGAAAACAGTCGTTAGTGTCATGCCCCGTCATGCGGTGATAGCAATAATATTTTGATTGATCTCCTCCAGCATTCCTAGTTCTTAATGGCTTAGGCACATCAAGATTGGCATATTTTAACTCGACGTTCATGATTTCATTCAATACTCTCCCTCGTGAAGTGTTTAAGGGCATATAATAGTCATCACTTTTTGTTCTGACTTTATAAGTTGTTCTTTCATCCGACTTAGGCGAGTTGTCACTTTTTGTCTATGTTATTGCCTTTTGTGTATTTCGCTTTTCGAACAACTTTAACTTTCTAGCTTCCAAGACATTTTCATAATTGATGTATTTTTCCACCTTTTTCAAAAATTCCTTCGAATTTTGGTGGAATTTGAGATGGATATGAAGAAAGGGGATTTTTCTCTTACATCGTCCTTTGTCAGCATCAACACTACTTCGGACTGTAGGTTATTTGCGGCTCTTGCCTCCTTGTTAAACTGCAAAATGTACTCTTTCAACAGCTTAAGTCCTTGCTATATTAGCTTTAAGTTAGCCTTGTTTTTGGCCTTTCTTTGCTAGTTGCGAAGGCGAATCTAAATTTTTCTCTTAAATCAAGTCACAAGTAAATGGATCTCGACGACAAATATTGAAACCACTCTAACACATTGGACTTTAATGACAATGGAAACGTTCAACACATTATTGAGGTTGAAGTTCCTTTCTATGATAGTCTCGATTCAAACACCAACAATGATCGTTCAGGTTGAATGATCCATCATACAAATCCATTGATAGAAGTTGTCTCAACTGCTTTGGGACTTCGAGCTCCACCAAATGTTTTGAAAGTGACATGTTGAAAGGAATCACTTCGTCAAAATCCACCTTTTCTTTCATCTCCATGGCGATAGTGATCAAGGATTCTCGTTTTTTGGATTTTGGTGGAATTTGCGACTTCGATTTGCTCAACTGATTTTCGCTTTGTTTTTTCTTTGCCTGCAAATTTCCTTCATCTTCTATTGCTTTTGAGTGCTCTTTCTATGCATCATCCTTTTCTGTTTGCAGATCCACGATCAGTTTTTACTATTCTTCAAGCGCTACTTTTTGTTGTTTAAGCATCTCTATGAGCTCAATTAGTTAGAACTAGTGAACTTTGAGTTCTCTTCCATCCTTGGACAAGTTGTGACTTCGGTCACAAGTGAAGAGTGTGAGTTGTTGCTGAAATTTTTTTGCTTTGCGTGCTCACCATAACAAAGATCCACAAAAGTATGGATCCTTTTATTTTAGAGAATCAAGGTTCCTACAGACGACGACATTGTTATGGTGTAGGACATGAAGTGTGATTTGACTCGTGCAGCATTGGACAAATTGCACGAGAGGGAGAACACAATGGAGAAATCAAAGAAAGAGAATTTAGAGAGAGAGTTTGAGAATACTCGTAGTATCGAAATTGTGTTGTGTTTTTTAAATGTGATTACAGAATACTTATTTATAGTGTATGCCTACATGACGTTACCATCCAACTGGCTTATACAAGTATTTGTGTTAGGTATCCTATTCTAAGGATTACATCGGATGTGCCTAGAGTCGACTTGCCACTAGGGCATTTCTTATTTAAGTCGAGTTCTTGATCCTATAGCCAACTTGTAATCAGTCGGTCTTCATGTGTCTATGTTTTGTGCCATGTATCCATGACTTGTAAAGTTGATATTCACCCTAGAACAATACTAAAGTAGGAAGGTCTTTGGTGTCACATGTCAGATTTTTATACAATTTTCCCCCTCTTTCAACAACACGTGCAAGCCATTAATTTATTTTTTAATTGAACAATGCATATCGTAAAGTGATTAATAAATATTTTTCTCTCAAGAAGTTTCTTCTATTTTGGATTTGTTATGGATATATATATGTTTTTTCCTAATAATATGATTATAATATTTTTGGAAAAATTACTATACTATCATTAAAAAAATATTGAATTTAATGTGTGTCTCACCTTTTTAATAACATTTTTTCCTCTCAAACCCCTCTCTCTTTCTAATTTCATTTTTTTCAGTGTTTTATTATTAAAAAAAATATAACACAACAATGTTCATATTAAGTTATCTTTTTTACAAGCAAATAATTTTATTAAAATAAAAACTAGTAGCACAAGATGCACCAAGCCTACAAGTTGGAGCAAAATGAATAGAGCATAATCAAGATAGATACAACTTTTGCCCAACCACCAAACTCACACCAAAACACATATTACGCGGACCAACAATAGAATAACCATGAGCTACCTACACCAACAACAAAATTAACATAAGGAAACAATATTAACACATAAAAATCGTAGTGACAAGTCTCATAACATATCAATTAATACCAATGCATGCTCTAGGATTCAACACCCATCCCATTAATAGATAAGTGAGGCTCCCCTTTGCCTTATTCCATTGCCATGCACGAAATTTAATGGAATCAATAAAGCGCGCACTCCTGTTCTATGTTTGTTGATGTAAATATCCCGGAACTACGGTCCAACCATATTGACCATATTATGCCATCCATCACTTCCTGTTATATGCATCGCAATCCATCAACTCCAACACTATAAGAAATTCACCTTCGCATCCTTATGTAAATGTCACACTTAGTCCCCACCATTTCAAACAACCATATTGACCATATTATGCCATCCATCACTTCCTGTTATATGCATCGCAATCCATCAACTCCAACACTATAAGAAATTCACCTTCGCATCCTTATGTAAATGTCACACTTAGTCCCCACCATTTCAAACATGTCGCGCAAACCCTATATGGAACCTCACTTTTAGTAATAATTTATTAATTTTATTTTTACTACAAAATAGTTTTAAGCTAATTCTCGAAGAGTAACATAAATTAATATATATATATATATATATATATATATATATTTTATACTAATACTACCAATGTCTTTTACATGAGACAGTCCAACTCAATTCATGTAGAAAAATTATGGACAGCAAAATTCTCTAATTATTTAATAAAATTGCATACTCAGACCTCCAATGATAATATTTTCAAATTTTTTTAATTTAAGAATAAATTTATATTGTCAATGTATAAAATATATATTTTTATGATTATATTCATATATTTTTTAAAACTTAATATGTATTTTTTATAAATGATATGTCAGATCTAATAATAAAGAATTAATTAAATTAACTAAATTTGTTTGAAGTATATCTTTATTAATCTGTTTTTATGCTTGTCTACTCCTATAAATATTATATATACTCATGCATCCATCATCATTTTCTAGTAAAAACACATTCTTAAATGGGGACAACAAACTTTAGTTGACTATGACTAAACTTTTGATTAAGGATTAATATATCAACTTATGTTTGTACATTGCATTGATAAATTTAGTATATCTACTTATTATTAGTATATACAAGTCATTTTGAATCACACATTAAAAAACTAATGTGATTTGGTCATTGATAATCAATGACCAAATTACTTACTTTCATATGTTGCACCACTTGTTTATTAGTTTGTTACATATGCTTTGGTGGTGTACAAAATGTTCAATTGCTGCAAATTTGTCAATTCTCAAAGTTTAAATATTTAATGCACCATTTGGTTAACCATTGAACCTTTTAGTTTTTGTTTCATAGAATGTTAATGAAAAGGTAAATGAAAGACAAACCAAACTACATTTTATGGATGAATGTTTAAGAGCTCCATGGATGAATGTTCAAGAATCCACAAAGGAGAAATGTAGAATGGTGCCATTAAATATTCGCCTCTAAAGATTTGATACCCTAGATAAGAGTCATGGTTTCATAAAAGAACATAAGTTCTAACTTAAGCAAAGGTTAATTTCATTAAAAGTGATTACAATTGTTTACAAAAGGTCATTGAACACATAAACTTATACCGTTCTTATATATTTTATTTCTTTGCTATCCTCTTCCTTGTTGGTTTGTAGTCATATATCAAAGCAATGGGTTTAGCTTTTGAGGAGTAATGTGAAAATTCTAAAAATATATGTTACACACCATCTTTTTGTTATTTTCTTACCTATGCTTTGATATCATTTCAAATTCCCAAACAAAGGTAATATACACATAACATATTGAATTAGGAGATAGAATGAATCTACTTGGTGGTTTACAAATTATTTTTCATTGAACACATACAAGAAAAGCTAGGAATATTGAATTTATTCTACATCTCACAAAGAATTAGAACTTATAAAAAAATGATTCAAGCTAACTACTTTTAATTTCATCAATCTTAATTAAAAATTATTTTTTTCAACTTAACATTCAATGGAACTTGTTAAAAAAAAAAAAGAGTTATTGAAACCAAAATCTTAATTAAATAAAAAAATATTATAGAAATTATAGCTTTAAAGAAGATAAAATTAATAAAATTTCTTTATATTTAAGATCAAAGTGATTTTTTTATCTTATATTTAAAATTAGAGGACTAAGGAAAGCCTAAAATTTTGGAAGGATAATTTTCCATATGAATTGAGACGTCCTAACACCTTTATAAATTGTATTTTTTATTTTTTTTTTTCATCTTGGTCCATTATATAAATTGTACTGCATAGATATAGAATTTTGACAGCATTGTCATTGAATGGAGACAACAAAGGACATGCACGTGGAAACAAAGGAAGGAAAAAGTGGGTGCACGCTTATAAAATTTCAAATCAGACACTGTATTTTGTCCCGGGCATTAAGGAAAGCCAAAAAAATAAAATAAAAAAAGAAAGAAATCATGATAGAGGGAATTGGAAGCAAAGCTTAACAAAAACTATTTAAGGGCATGAAATGAAATAATGCTTAAACAACAAAAGAAAAGGAAAAATCTATACAATTTTTTCAGTTTTTGTTTTTTCTGTCTTCCATGTTAGTCCCATCTTTGAGAGTCTCTTGTGCATCATTTTCCATTCCGAGGCTGAAAAGACAAGCTGCTTGAAGATACAAAGCCGTATGCCACTCTGGAGATACCACTTGGGCTTGCATGGAATCCCCAAGAGCTTCTTGTGCCATGTCATTCATCAAATAAGATAAGCAGCGTCTTGCATACACTGTGGGTGACACCATAGTCCCTCCATCTATGAACTGAAACAAATGTAAAATACAAAGATATATATAAGTAACTTATTTACCAGCAAATATAAGTAACTTATTTACCAGCAAAAATAAGTAACTTCTTAATTTTTTTTGTCAGGCTGTTTCTGAATTTGAATTCATGATCAACAAGTCTCCAAGAAACAACTTTATCACCGTGTTAGGATTCGTCCTCAAAGTAATTATTATAAAATTTAACAAATTTATAATAATATTTTACATATATATATATTATCAATTTGTGGTTAAATGACAATGTAAAAATATTTATATAGTAAATAATAAACTATTTTCTCCTTATTTTATTTTTAAACCATCACAGCTGCAAACAACTTAAGGCTAGAAGGAAAAGGCCTAAACAACATCTAATGTCCTGTTTGGTTCTGTAGTGGGAAACCCCAAACTTGAGTTTAGGAGTGCTAAACATGATTTTGCTAGAGAAAAAATTGGTTGTTCAGTTAAAATAAAGTTTATAAGAAAAATAAAGTTTATTCTTATTGAGTAAAAGTAAGAAAAAATCATTAAAAATGTATCTTTTGCATTCTGGGTTTTTATTCTGATTTTACTTTTGAAAGAAAATTTCTTAAATATAAATCACTTTTCTTTAAAATTACTTTTAATTAAAATTATTTATACAAAATCAGGATGATGCAAAATTAAGTTAACTAACAGATAATCAAAATTAGATGTTTGGCAAGACAGTATGCAACATCAGTCGTTGCAGGTATGCAACATTAACATTAAGCATAGCATCCAGTTTAAGCCAAAAGTCCTTAAATTAAAATCCTCTTACTTGAGTGTAGCAGTCAATGGCAGTGACAAAGTCCTTAGCTCTAAAAGCAGTATCTCCATGCTTCTTCAAATTCAAGGTCTCCTGCATTTGGCTGGTCCACAATTGAAAGGAAAGCTGCCATTTCAACATTAAGAAGGATCAACATTAGAGTTGGCAACAATAAAAATAGAGGGAAAAGTGTGTAAACAAACCTCATTCGCAATTCCTTCATCATCCTTGTAACCAGTCTTCTCTAATATTTCATGTATTGCAGTAAGATCCAGTCTCAAACATGCTTCACCAAAAGGTGTCAATGGTAATTGCTTTGTTGAGGATGCAGTTTCTTGCCGGAGACCCATTAGAGCATATGAGGGAATCTGCTCATATACTATCCAGATGAGAAATTATAGTCTTCCCAAGATGGGTAATAAGTTCTCACATTGCTTACTATAACATTTTAATAATTAAATATATGTAACGCTTGCATAGTTCCAAAGTATATGCAAATAAGAGTTTACTTTACACGAAATAGTTTTACACAATAAGAATTTATCTAATCACTACATCATATTAATGAATATAATGACGTGATAAAATAGCTAAATCTTATTAATTGTCTGCATAAAATGATTTACACTGACAGTATATATAAAATCTAATAATCATTACATACTTAAATTTGAATCCACTTTATTGATAATCAGCAATCTTAAGGAACACAACAACTAGAAAAGAATATAGAAAGTATGGATGTACTTCATCAGCATGCTGCTCAAAAATCAGGTTCACAAATAAGGGAAAAAGTGAAACATTTGTGTAATAGAGTAGAATGATAGATCTATGAGACCTAAGCACAAACTATTATACCTCTGTTTCTTTCTGAAGTGACATGAGAGATGCAACAAGAGACTTTGCATTTGGCCTCTCACGAGCTTCATATTGTAAACAACGAGAAGCCAAACGAACCAACTCAGTTCCATCATCCTTTGAAAAGTGACCCTCTAAGGCAGAATCCATCAACATCAAAAAGTTTTTGCCACGAATGAGGTCAAGTGCCTGTAAAAGAACAAAAGTGAATGCTGTGAATATCATATTTTTGTTCTTCATTGAGCTTGGTACATCAATGAATCACCTTATTTATACAAGACATGGTCTGCATGAACGTTAAAGATTTAACACAGATATTTATACGTATAAGTATTATTTTGCAACTTGAAATAGATCCAAATAATTAATATACTATGACTAATATACCAAAAGATTGTAAACCAGTATTTGTTTTTTTAGTTAATGCGAAAGAGTATACACAAAATACTAGAAAAGTTTCAAAATATGCCACAAGAGAATTTATATAATAACAAAGTTTCTTGCTTATGATATTGATATAAATTATAGTGTATTGTCTCACATGCTGAATGTGTATTTTAAGCAACTATATATCAGTAATTGACAGCATCATTATCCAAAATCAATGGCCTGAAGATCTCATGGAATTTTAGTTTGTTTAGTACTTAACAATGGAAGGAAAAGCTTACATGGCTTGGTGGAATATGTTTACCGCTCAAGAGATCTAGCAGCAGAGTTCCAAAACTGTAAACCACACTCTCTGGAGTCACTCTACCTGCATATGAACCCAAATGTACCAAAGAACAACAGTCACATCCTAAAATATGTAAGCATATGCAAAATAATTCCACATATGTTTCCCTCATCTAAAAGGAGGATTTTCCGTAGGGGTAGGGAAACAATTAAAGAAAGAAAGAAAAAACAAAAACAAGATGAATTTCTATATAAATTCCCATATAATTTGGTCAAACTTTATATTTCTAAAGAAGCAAAACAAGAGCAATTAATTTTTTACTTATTTGCAGAAGAGGATGTAAAATTAAATGCAGGCCCCCTTTGTGATACAATAGAGATCCTGTCTAACAAACAGAACAGTACAACATTATTAATGGCTCTTTGACCATTCTGAAGTATTTCAGACCAATCTATACTTTTATGGCTGATTCAGTGGCAGATTCCTCAGATCTCTTTCAATTAGCTAAAGATCAAGGACATGCACTCATGCAACCAACACACAAACATCCGAAAAACTATACCAGTCCTTAAGTACTCAGGAGGGGTGAAAGCCAGGTTTGTACTGTAACTCTTGCCATCTCTGCTGTTCTTCATGAGTCCAAAGCAAGACAACCTGGGATTAGCATCCTGTTGATACATCACAAGCCAATCCAAGTTACAAATAGGAAGAAACAAGGTTTAGTTAGAACTTGGAAGCATTTATTAACCACCAGTTATACCTGATCAAATAAGATTCTGTAGGCATTGAGATCATGATACAAACCCCTTCCTTTACTAGTGCAATATTCTAGAGCTTGAGCTAAGTAGAAAGCCACCCTCAACCTCATGGCCCATTTCATTGGCTGTGCCTCCCCTGCACCAAATCAACCATGATTTACTTTTCTATGTTCAGAATTATAAGGCCTATAACCACAATTTAAAGAAAGATTTAAAACCCATCAAAGATTAACATAAAAGTTATGGTAATTACAAACAACTTACAATGAAAGAGATGCTTGGCCAGAGTTTCATGTGGCATAAACTCTGCTACTAGCAGCCTCTCTTCCCCTTCATAGCAATAACCAACCAAATTTGCAAGACGTTCACTTCTAAGGCTTCCCACTTGTCTGGCTTCCTCCTAAAAGCACATAACACATCATGTAAAACTCAAAACAAGAAAGAAAGTGCAAGAAATTTAAAGTTTTAAATTGCAGTCTGCAGGCATATTTGTAGCCTCAATATTGAGGTTTTGGAGATCTCCGTGACTACATCACAACCACAATTGTGGCTACATCAGCTGCATTCGGAGATCTCCAAAACTACATCAGGACCACAATTGTGACTATATCAGCTGCATTTGTCCACAATAAGGTTTTAAAAAATAGTCTGTGGCTGTGATTTCAGGCACAACTACATCGCGACAGAAAATGTGATCGCATTAGTTCATTTATCCACAATTTCTAGTCATATCAAGCAAAAAGATAAGACTGCAACCCCAACTGCAACTGCAATTTAAAACCTTGGTCCACAATTATCTTTAGAGGCCTTTTGAAACTTGACAAAAGTAGTAAAAAAAAGAAGAAAAAAAATGAAGTGTAAGTGCAAGTGACAAACGAGGAATTGGCGAGAATCAGGCCAAGCAAACTTGTTGAAACGTTTGATGGCGATCCACTGTCCATTATCAAGTTTTCCTTTGTAAACAACATTGGGAGCTTTCTCACCATGCTCAGATACTATGTTTTCTGAGGAGAACCCATTTGTGGCAGCCTTCAGTTGCTCCAAACTGAACTCACCAAAACTTGGCCACAATTTTCTCTCACCCTTCTCACCATTTTCTGCAACAAAGACAACATTTTTTAAGCGAAACAAGAGTTTCTAAACAAAGGGTGTGTGCGCTGAAAACTCAAAAACAAAAAACCACACAAACCTTGGTCAGAGGATTCAAGGACAGAAGGTTTGAGGTGAGAGTGGAACCAGCGGAAAGAGAATTTAGAGCAACGAGCCCCCATGAAAGTGCAAGAGGAAGAAGAAAGAACAAGAACAAAAAGATGCAGTTCAAGCCTCAAAGGTTGTATGGCTAATGAATAATGATCACACAGTGGTCATTGTTGTGATTCTTTGTGTTTGTTGTTTTATGTTTGAACATAAATGGCAAAGAGTTGGCAATTCAAAAGGTTTCTACTAATCTACTCTTGAGGTGGCTTCAACAACTCTTCATTTGTACCTCAATTGCTGTTGCAGTGTACACAACAGTGACCACACAAATACAAAATGTTAATAGTGTTGGCCCCAGATGAACTCAAGAGGGGGGGTGAATTGAGTTTATAGAATAATTCGCAATTTAAAA
Organism: Glycine tomentella; assembly: GCA_007407185.1. Classification (NCBI taxonomy): domain Eukaryota; kingdom Viridiplantae; phylum Streptophyta; class Magnoliopsida; order Fabales; family Fabaceae; genus Glycine; species Glycine tomentella. The sequence continues at coordinate 20,768 of PYAF01005988.1, forward strand.
TCAAATTCAAAACAATAATATGAAGATAAAAGATAAAGATAACACAATCAATTTTACGTGGAAAACCCAATTGGGAAAAAAACCACGACGTCCAAATTGGATAACCAATCCAATGGACAACTCCACTATGATA
>PYAF01005988.1:22936-42051 GCA_007407185.1 Glycine tomentella
AAAAAAAAAAAAAAAAAAAAAAAAAAAAAAACATATCTAGGAATTATGATTTTTTGGATATAAATAAAACATATTTAGTTGGTCATAAATATTTCTAAGAATATAAATTTCTTGGAAATCAAAGAGTAAGTAATAATTTTATCAAAAACATTAATTATATATCACATTAAATAACCTAATGAAAGAGTAACATAGTATTTTTATCGCAATAAAACTTTCTTTGAACTTGAAAAAAGTTAGATTTTCACCCCTTCATGAGAGTAATTTTGAAGGAAACATAATTAAACATTCAGGAGAAATATTATTTTTCGTGGATGTTATTTTTTAAATATAAATCGAAAATGAGAAACAAAGTTTCTCAACTTTTAATTCCTGGATTGTACCAACGCCCACTAAAGATATTAAGGACTAAGGAGTACTAGTGTCTTAGTGTACATTGAAAAGCTTTATGGAGTGAAGAGAAGCTTGGGCTCAAGTGCTTGTTTAAAAAGATACATATAAAATGAAGGAATTTAAAAAAAAAATGGATGGGTCTGACCCAATAGATCAAATCAATATGTAAATAAGGCTAAATTAAGGGAAGAACTTAATACACCAGTAAAAAGGTTAATACACCCAGAATTTTTTTAAAATGACAATACTACCCTTCGTTTCTTATAACAAAAGCTGAGAACTTTTTTGTTGTTGCCATTAACGAGTTCAAGGTTCCGTTCAGTGCATTGTGAGTGAGAGGTGTTGGTTGTGGGCGTTTTAGCTGGTGGTGGTTGCGTTTGACGCTATTGAGGTGGTCGAAGTGACAGACGGTGGCGGAGCAGCTGTCGTTGAAGGTAAGTTACGTTTTCCTGCATTTACGGAATCGATAATCCGTATCAATCATGTCCATTGCCTGATCCGTATGGGACCATACGGATTGACTAATCCGTATGTCCCATACGGATTGACTAATCCGTATGTCCCATACGGATTGACTAATCCGTATGTCCCATACGGATTGACTAATCCGTATGTCCCATACGGATTGACTAATCCGTATGTCCCATACGGATTGATTGATCCGTACACACTAAAAATGCAATTTAATTATTTAAAATGTGATTTTAATTATTATAAATTGTGTCCTTAATAATTATTATATGTTTGTGTTGTGATTTATGTAAGTTTGTTGTCATTTGTGAAGATGAACAGCGATGATTGGATGTGTGATGCTATAATGTCTGAAGAAATAGATATGAATGAAGATATCGGAGATGAACCGAGTGCATTTGAAAAAGCTGATGGTTCAGTCGATTGTTCTGCAGCGTTCAATACTTGTGAAGTATGTATATTCTTTATAAATTCATTACCGTTTATTAATCAATGATTTATGGAACTTAATCGTCATTGTTATTGATTTGTGTAGGTGTTCCCTTCTCGTGATGAACTATTAAAATGGGCTAGAAGTGTTGCGTATGAGAATGGTTTTATAGCCGTGATAATGAGGTCGGACATGCATACTGGAAAGAAGGGAAGAACTTCATTTGTTTTAATTGGTTGTGAGAGAAGTGGAAAGAATAGAGCGTTCAATAAAAACATGGTGCCCACAATGACTAGCACGAGAAAATGCAATTGTCCGTTTAGATTGAAAGCGAAACCAGTACCGGAAGGTGAAGGGTGGATGGTAAAATTATTATGTGGCAATCATAATCATGGTTTGGCAAACTCATTATGTGGACACCCGTATGTTGGTCGACTGACAGAGGAAGAGAAGGTTGTAGTGCATGATATGACACGATCGATGGTGAAGCCTAAGAATATTCTCCTTACTTTGAAAGAGCATAATCCGAATAATTCTACATCCTTGAAGCAAGTAATGAATGCAAGGTATACATATTGTACGCGTATTAGAGAAGGTAATACTGAATTGCAACAGTTGATGAAGCTTCTTGAATGTGACATGTACATTCATTGGCATAGAGTGAAGGATGAAAATGTCATTTGTGACTTGTTTTGGACCCATCCAGATGCAGTGAAATTGACCAATGCATATAATGTTGTTTTTCTGATAGACAGCACATACAAAACAAACAGGTACAGACTTCCCTTGATGGACATTGTTGGTGTCACTCCTACTGGGTTGACGTTCTCAGCTGCGTTTGCTTTATTAGAAGCTGAACGTGTAGACAATGTTATTTGGGCCCTAGAACGTTTTAGAGGCATGTTTATTAAAACTGAATTTTTCCCAAAGGTGATTGTCACTGATAGAGATTTAGCATTGATGAGTGCAATTACAATTGTGTTCCCTATGTCTACCAATTTACTTTGTCGGTTCCACATTGAAAAAAATGTGAAGGCAAAATGTAAAACTTTCATTCGACAGAGTAACGTATGGGAGTATGTGATGGAAGCCTGGGGAAGTCTTGTGGACTGTGGTAATGAGAATGAATTTGGTGATTATATGGCCAAATTTGACATTGTGTGTTCTCCATGGCCTGCGTTTGTTGATTACGTGAAGACCACATGGCTGAATCCACACAAAGAAAAATTTGTTTCAGCGTGGACCAAACAATTTATGCATTTGGGTAATACAACAACTAACAGGTTAGCAAATGTTTATGTTATGTAAAGTTAGTGCTTTTATATTGTGGTTGTAAGGGATAGTTTGTGACTGTTACCATTGGATTGCAGGGTCGAGTCAGCACATTCGACATTGAAGAGGTTGTTGCAGAATAGCCTAGGAGACCTGTGTAGTGTATGGGATGCAATGCACAATATGCTGACCTTGCAACATACTGAGATTAGGGCATCATTGGAGAGAAGCACACATGTGGTGGGTCATGTGTTTAAAGTAACACTGTATAAACGACTGATTGGAATGGTGTCCAGGTATGCTTTAAACCAATTAGCTGCTGAGTATGAGCGGGTCCATTACGCAGGCAAAAGCAAAAAACGTTGTGGATGTGTATTGAGAACTACGCATGGACTGCCTTGTGCATGTGAGCTAGCTAAGCATGTTCTGGGTCCATACCTATTGATGCTGTTGATTTGTTTTGGCGGAGGTTAAGTTTTGAAGATCAAGGTGTAGATGAGGACCATGTGGACATAAGTAGAGAGATGGAAGCCATATCTATGCATTTTAATAAGCTTGATTTTTGTGGGAAGGTCACTTTAAAGACAAAACTTAGAGAAATTGCATATCCTGACAAAAACTCAATGTGTCCTCCGCCTGAAAAAGTGAAAACAAAAGGTGCGCAAAAGAGAAAAGTTTCGCAACACGCGAGGTCAACCAAGCGGGATCCATCTTACTGGGAGTATGTGGACGAATTACATTCTGTTCAGAATAGTTGTTCGACACCAAAACATCCTGCAACATCTTCGGCTGATGACAGGCATACAAAGACCAAGCCTCTGATGCTGGATCAGTTTCATACATTCATGCATGATTTCATTGTAGACATTATTGATGTTAAAGCTGATGGTAACTGTGGATTTTATGTTATTGCGGCTTTACTAGGTTACGGTGAAGAATCTTGGTCTTTGGTTCGCAATCATATGCTAAAAGAACTTGCAGAATGGTCTGGTGAATACATAGCATTGTTTGGTGGCTTTGACAGATTTGAGCAATTGAAACGGTCCCTACTTGTTGATGGGTTGTCAAAGGTAACTACTATGTTTATGCATGTTTGTCTTTATACATTAACCATGGTTATTATATTTACAGTTAATTGGTTTTCATGTCAGGTAACAATTGATAAGTGGATGGATATCACCGATCTGGGGTACGTCGTTGCATCACGGTATAACCTTGTTCTTGTTTCTCTGTCTCTGAAACAAAGCATGACGTTCTTTCCTTTAAGAAGCCAACCACCTGCAGATGTCAATGTTCATCGGGTTATTTGTATTGGACATGTGTTTGGAAATCATTTTGTTTAGGTAAAAGTTGTTGAACACAGTTTATTGCCCAAACACTGTTAACAAATTTGAACCTAACTTGATGGTGGTTATTGTTTCAGGTTGCATTGAAAGCTGGATGTTCAATTCCCCCACCTGCGTTGTTATGGTCAAGGAATTGTTACAATGTTGCAAATGGATGGATAGTTCCTTACCAATACAGAATTGAAGCTTATAGACAACTTCACCATGTCCGTACTGATTATGTTGACTTACGAGTGTAGTTCACATTGTAGACATTAGTTAACTTGATGTTGTTCACAAATTAGTAATCTTCTTTAAGCATGTACTTTGATGCTTTGTTCAACCATGAATACCATGTATTGTTCTACGAACGTGTTTTCATGACAAGCGATAACTCAAAAGAAACATAATATTATAGACTACAATAATGTCGAACTACATGAACTACAATGTCGAATTCAAATAACGTGCACATATGGTGACGTAGAATAACAAGTACAATAAATATCATAATAAATAAAACACATCGAAAAGCATCTCTAATGCTGCCTCTGCCTCGTCCGTCTCTGCCGCTGATAGACACATCGCTCCTCGGTCATCGAACGAGCTATACGTAGTAGGCGCTCAGTGGCGGCATAGGCATCACTCCCAGGTGAAACCATGCGTAAGTCTATCATCTCCTATAAGCTGCGCGCTATCCTATCGAATGTAGTTTGCACCAATGCGAAAACATTAACGGTTACCATTGTAACAGTTCATAGATAATAACACAAACATATCAACAATGATGCACATACCAATGCATGGCGAGGCTCATCGGATATAGGTGGATCTGGAGCTAGGTCATCAGTAGCAGCACGCGGAGGGTCGTCAGCAATGTGTGGCTCGGGCGCCGGGTGGCGAGCAGGATCACCTACCTCAACGGGTCTCATATATGGTGCGACACGCGGGAAAACCAGTCCATGTAACCCATCACTGTCTGACTAGGATGACGGGCAACCTCAGTGATCCCCAAAATGTATCCATGCCTCGTCAATCTCATTTGTGGATGGCGTGTCTGTGAGGTGCATGTCTGGAATATCCTGAACATACCAATACTGTCTGAGGACCCGACAGGGAAGATGTCTGACCATGACCGATCCACACCGAATATGACTAGAGAAGAGAGAAATGATGTCGAAGTCTCTATGTGGACGATGATTGACATAAGGAGTCCAACACACATCCTCTATGACCAACCTATCAAGTCGTCTACGATAGGTGACCATAGGTAATGCCTGGGCAGCCTTCCACCGACAGGCTCGTGGTTGGGACTCCTGATAGTCCTGCACAGCAGTGACATTTCCCACAGTGGGGAAATGTTCATAGATCCAAGACTACAAGCCAACATACCAACATTAGTTTGTTATCATCAGAAGCACAAAACATAACTACCTATATTAAACACAATGACAACAGTCAAACCATTACCTGAAGTAAGGTGATATAACTAGCAAGATGCTTGCTGTGGTGATGACATGCATAACTGAGGTTAGCATACATGTGAACAAGTGCTGCCACACCCCAAGCATATCCTCCTGCGTCCTCTAGATCACGAAAGGCCTCCAAGAACGCCACACTGATATGTGTAGCGCTCTTGTTGGCAAACAGCGTGCACCCAACAAGATGCAGTAAGTAGGCTCTGGCTGCTACAATCCAGCTCCTCTCCTCGCACTTGGCCGCATAAATGTCTCGCAGCCAAGACAAACGGACATATGCCCCATGGCATTGGTGCATCTCCACCCCAGCATCTTCAGGGGTCACCTGCAGCAACTCAACAAGCAAGTGAACGCCCTGGCCAACGTCGATCATCTGGTACGACAACAGATGTCCCTCAATGGGGATATGCAACAGCGACGCGACATCATCCAAGGTGATACTCAGCTCCCCCACTGGTAGATGAAAGCTGCTCGTCTCCGGGTGCCACCTCTCGACAAAAGCCGATAGCAAACCCCTGTCACCTGTCTCGACTGAGCATGCAATCAACGGGGCTAAGTCGGTAGCAGCCACCAATCCCTCTATCTCCAGTGCAGGCGGCCCAAATTTATGCACCTTCCTTCCGTGGGACGCCAATTTCAACTCAAGCCGCTCCTACAATCATTTTACATCAATGTCAGTCTTGTACTTCAAAAATCCAACCAAATACAATAATAAAACAAGTACCTGTCCTTCCCACACTCGCACAGCTACGTGGTCAGCATACTGTGTCAAAACTGACGTGTCTTGTGGCCCACTTGGATAACCTTTGAATTCATCACCTCCCCCCTCTGTGGCAGGGATATTAGGCTCCAGACGTTGGTCATGAAGACCACCACCGTCATCCAAATCAGCCCCCAAATGCAACTCTCCAGCCGAAGGCTCAACAACAGCCGGATGCTCAACAACAGCTGCCCCTCGCCTTTGTCTTCTGATAGACGCCGTGGGCCTACGACGCTGAGGACCTGCATCTTCATTCTCACTGTGCTCTCTACCAGATCCTCTGTCTACACCACGACCTAAGGCCCGATGTCCTCCTCGTGTTCTAGCCATAATCTGGTATACAACATAATCAATATGGACTTTAGCTCTCAATCAAATACAAAGATATCAAATATAATGGGTCATAACAATATCATCACCATTAAGCTATACAAACATAATCAACAAAACAATGACACAGCCAACCATCATCACAACCACAACCACTTCATTGATGCAATCATCAAGACAATTACCAAAGCTAACCATATAAGGCACAACTAATAACAAGACAATTACTACCAAAACACCAAGGCACAACTAATAATCCATGCAAGCATGTTGACCACTACCAAAACATATTGCCTTTCTATATGCTACACATACAATAAGAATGTGCCTTTTGTGCAGTCCATGCTTTTATATTTAATATAATGAATGGGCCACAATTCAAATTTCCATCAATCCCACAATCACTATTAACATCAATACTACAACATGTAATCATGTAATCTGAGCTAAATAAGGTTGCTAGCAACTCTTATATGTACAATAACCAATAAAAGGCACTTCAGTTAATCATAAAATCCCAAATTATACAATTCTGATACTGTACGGATTAGTTAATCCGTAGAATGCATAAGATTAGGCAATCCGTGAACTTCTTACGGATCAGTTAATCCGTAAGAAGTTCACGGATTGCCTAATCCGTATGCATTCTACAGATTAACTAATCCGTACAGTGCATACGGATTAGGCAATCCGTGAACTTCTTATGGATTAACTGATCCGTAAGAAGTTCACGGATTGCCTAATCCGTATGCACTGTACGGATTAGTTAATCCGTATAATGCATACGGATTAGGCAATCCGTACCATACCCAACACACCCCGATAATTGCAACGAACCTCACACGGCGGCTGGAACAACTTACCAGCTCCCTCAAGCGATGAACAAGCACCAATGTAGCCTTAGACGAACACCGGAGCACAGGCAAGCTGAACAAAATCGCAGCAGAGCAGGGGTGTATGCGGCGGAATCCGTAAAGCCTCAAATGAAAATAGCAACAATGAAAACGTTTCACACCAGGGCCATTTAAGGAAATTCACTGTGCATTTTAAAAAAAGTCTGGGTGTATTAGCCTTTTTGCTGGTGTATTAAGTTCTTTCCCTAAATTAAACTCCTAAACTTTTAGCTAAAAAAAAATTACGCCGTATTAATCCAACTCGATGGTCTGACAGATCAAGTTAGACTTATGAAATATAAGCCTAAAAACTATCAAACCTATTTAGTTTGATATTACTTTTCAATTTTTTTGTCTAAAATTTATATAAATTAAGGTGAAAAAATAAAATAATATGGGTCACTTTGTCCCAACCTAATGGATCAACTTGACCAACAAAAATAATGCTCATAAAATATTTAGGTCAACTTAGTTTGACTTATTTTTATATCTTAACTTTGAGTCAAATAAGTCATTTTATAGCATCTACTTATAATAATATATGTTTCTTTTGTTATAATGTATACTATAAGTATAACAAGTTAATTAGAGGTTAGTAAAGTATTTTTTTTATCTAGATTTTTCACCAACACTAATCTTCTTTTGAAGATTTGAACTTTGATGGCAATATTTTATTAGTAGTTTTCTTAAGACAATTTTTTTATATCATTATTATTTGTTAATTGACAATAATTTGAAAATTTGACACTTCATTTAAAAAATAAAAATAATAATAATAATAATAATAATAATAATAATAATAATAATAATAATAATAATAATAAAGAAGGTGGATTTGTTTTCCAATAAATTTGAATTTTTTATTTGCCACCATGCAACTTCCGCTTGATTTTTTCTCTGTATTTGTAGAAATTAGAAATATATATTAAGAGATTTACAACTGATAATCTCTTCTTGATTTGAAGAGCTTGTGTGTAATTGAGTAAGAAAGAAAAATGATTCATATTCGCTAGAATTAGGTAAGTTCACAATAAGAATTTGAGTATAAATTGTTAATCATGTCAGGTGCTATTCAAAGAAAGCAACACTTCACGACTTTTGACAAATGTATCAAAAACAAATTTGAAAACATATTGTCTTAGTCGATGATGTAATATTGAAAAAAAAAAACTCATTCTGTTCAATTAGCGGATAATATTCTTTGTACAACTTTTGATAATTAAAAACTATATATGGTGGATGTGTCTCATATCTTTAGACAAACCACTCTTTTGGAGCACGTACTCACCTCCAAACCAGGCATGGAATTCAACGAATTTGTCAACAAATTCAAAGTAATCACTGCTCTGACTTTCACCCTCATTTCTTTTATCCGTTTGCTTATTGCCACTTGCTAGTGATTATTCCACTTCATTGTGCCAATATACAATCTTGCCCTGCTCTGCCAGCAATTTTCTATTCGTCATGTTACAGTTCGAGTTTGATTTTAAATGTTTAGCAGCAATTGTGTTTTGTTATCTGGGGAAAATGCCGTGTATAGCAATGCATTAATGAATTTGGAGTCTTGGAGGTTATTAAATAACATGATACGGTTGTGTTGAAGAAAGAGAGATGTAATTTTTATCAAATGAGAACACTGAGAAGAAACTTTTGATTAAAACTTGTCACACTAGCTATACAAAGAATCAAGTAAAGTTTATATATGTATCAAATTAATGATAACTCTATTTCAAGACTCGGGATATGTCTCCCACCTAATGAATTTAATCAATTTATCATTCAAGTGTCAAGCTCAACAAGCCTAGAATCATTTCGAAGCCTACGAAGCTATTTCATAGATGGAAATGTTGCATGACACAGAAATATAATTGACCCAAATCCAAATTATATTCTTAAAATTGCAAGACAAGAACACAGCATAAGTATACATGTGATTTAAAACTTAAGGAAAACAAACCACTCCCGCACATAAGCTTCAAAATCGTAATATATATCTTTATGTGTGACATATTTCAAAATAAAATGAAAATTCGGGAGAAATAAAATTAGTATATTATAAAAGAACCCTGGCCCTGCATTATTTTCATTGTTAAAAATTACTTAAAAGTTCAAAATAAATCTAATCTCTTTATGTATTTCTTAAGTATATGTATAATTGTGATTCCACAAGTTTTTAACAAATTAAGTCCTTTCTCTTTTAAAATTAGGTAAATTTATTAATGTTTTTTTTATCATTTTTCCACAAAAATTCTCAAATTCTCATTCTTTATTCAAAATTCTAACAAATTGATTTGATTAAATAGTTCAAAATTATTATTTGATTAAGACTCATCGACCAAAACATCAAATTTCATTCTCTTTCTCTATCTATCTATTTTTCCCATTTCAAATTCTAATCTCACATCCTACAACTTTAAAAAATTTGATTAAATTTTCACTAAATTTCTAAAGTTTTTAAATTTTATGTCTCAAGTTTATCATGAGTCTTTAAATACTTGAATACAAAAATAAAAATAAGGTTTTTAAAAAATTACAAATAGACCAAATTTTCTTATATATATAAATAAAAGAATTTAATTAACTAAAAAAACTAAATACAACTACACGTATTCCAAACAAATATATATAAAAAATACAATAAAACATTCCAATTTTAAAATGTTGATATTCATCATTTGTTATGTTGCGCAAAAATTTAGACAAAAATGGAATTGTAATCCTCGGGTCGTGGGTAGAAACAGGCGATATTTTAGTGGGTAAATTAACACCTCAAATGGTAAAAAAATCCTCGCATTCCCCCGAAGATAGATTATTACAAGCTATACTTGGCATTCGGGTATCCACCTCAAAGGAAACTTGTCTAAAACTACCTACAGGCGGTAGGGGTAGAGTTATTGATGTGAGATGGATCCAAAGTGATGTATCCAAGTGGTTGTCAAATAAAAATTTAAAAAATAAAAATAAACACATACAAACGTGCATCAACCATGTGTCATATCTTACACGTGCCCAACACAACACTAGAACAATATATCCATGCATAATAGCTTGCATCATAGTTGCTTCCATAAGTAGTGAGGACCAAGAAAAATAAACGAAGGGTCCAAAGATCAATGAGTGAAGAGCCTAGATTATTCCAATATTTTGAACATATTTGAGTTCTAAATGTTCGTTTTAGGCATTCTTTGATGTGTTTGAAAGCTCTAAAGATATCCTACAAGTCGTATTTCTAGTCTCAAGTCCTAATTCTGCATCTATGACAATAAAAATGGGACATGAAAATCAGCACGAATTAGACTTTTTTTTAGTGTAATTTTGAATAAAGAATATGTGACTGAAGTCCCACATTGAAAAGAAATAGGAGAGACACCACTTGCTAATTATAAATAGTCATCTATTTGTCTTATGTACTCACCTTTGAATTGAATAAAAACTTTACACTTTTAAAAGTGTGTGAGAGGAAGTTCCTCTTAGGTTCTTAATTGGACCAAACATTGGTTCTTAGCAAAGGTTTCTCTAATCTTTGTCGTGAATTCCCACGGGACTTATCATTTTTCATAAAGTGTGGTGTCTTCTTCCATTTCTTCTGCATTTTTCTTCATATTGTCTTTATCTTTGTTTCTATTCGTCAAACACTTGGTGGACACCTTTTTCTTATGTTATAACAATAAGCATTTTCAAGGACGATCCGTAAAAACAATGAACCCCGTATTGGTTCATATCATGTGGTATCTTGTGTTCGGATCCTAGAATTGGTTTCTTGTGTTTATGTGCACTGTTCTTTAATTCCTGTCCTTTTTTGTTTTCTCTGTCTTTTGATTTCTTTCTTTATCATTCTATTCCTTCATTTCTCATTCTTTATCATTTCGTTCTTTTATTTCTCGTTCTTTATCATTTCATTCTTTTATTCCTCGTTCTTTATCATTGTATTTTTTTATTTCTCGTTCTTTATCTTTTGTGCAATTTACAGCTTTGTTATATTCTACTCATAATATTGTTGTAACGGTGTTATTCTATGCACCTTATTCTGAATTGAATTATTATTATTCACAATTGGGCATCAACTGAAAACCATTTGCGTTAGTGTGAAAAAGAAAAGGGGCAGCTAATTTAAAAAAAAAAATTGTTTCATAAAAGAACCCCTTTGCACTAATTTATTTGACAATTGTGAAAGTTTATTTGTGGTTCTATAACATTATTCCTTCTTCTTCTTTTTTGTGCAATTGAATTTTTTTTCTTCCTAGTTCCATATTGTCTTTGTTTGGCCTTCTTATTTTGAATGTGCCTTTCTTTTGTTACCTTTTCTAGTTTGTCTTTAAAATTACTTTCGATTGTTGTCTTTGTAGTTTTCCTTTCGTTCAGCGAATCCAGTGAGCAACTCTTGTGAGGATCGCTACAAAATTTTATATATTTAAAAAAAAACTTTTGATTTGGAAATGTGACTGATCTTGTTAAGAACCTAGAGATAACTTTGAGTGGTAAAAGGCAAAAGCGTTTACATTAAAATCAAAAGTCATTTTCTGAGTGAAAACACAAGTTATTATTTCTTGAGTGAAACACGTGAGTAAAGTGGTGAGTTTCTGTTCATATTTTCCTCATACTACTACTATATGACGGTTAGTGGTTCTAGTATCCCTCCCACCCTTAGAACTGATGCAATGCAAGCTCACTTGGACGAGTTGGCAAATCAATTTGCTTAAATCTTAGAGCACAATCGGAGGATGAAGGAAAGGATGGATAGAAGAAAAAGGCGTAGGTCTAGAACCTCCACTCAAAGGAGTGATAGTGAAGATAAAAAGAGAGAGTCCTAGGAGGCGTGAGGATAGGCGAAGGAATGAAAGGAGGCATAGGGAAAATAATAGAAAAGAAAGACCTAGGAGAAGAAATGAGAGTGGTGAAGGACTTGATGGGGTTAGAATTAAAATACCTAAATTTTAAGGGAGGAATGACCCCGAGACTTATTTGGAGTGGGAGATAAAAATAAAGCAATTTTTTTACTGCAATAACTATAGAGAATACAAAACGATGAAATTAGCAGCCGTAGAATTTATAGACTATGCTCTAATTTGGTGGGACCAATTAAAAAAGGAGAGAAGGAGAATAGGAGATGAATCGGTGAATACTTGGAGGGAGATGAAAGCAATGATGAGAAAAAAAATATGTTCCTCCCCATTACCATATGGAGCTTCACAATAAGCTCTAAAGACTCACTCAAGGGAGTCTAAGTGTGGATGAGTATCATAAGGAGATGGAGGTTGTTATGATACGAGCAAATGTTGTTGAAGAACCGGAAGCCGTCATGGTGCACTTCTTACATGGGCTCAATAGAGAGATACAAGATGTTGTGGAACTACAACATTATGTTGAGCTTGGGGACTTAGTTCATCAATCGATCAAAGTTGAACAACAATTCAATAGGAGGTATTCTAGTCGAAAATATTCTTCAAGCTTCAACCATTCCTCTTGGAAAGATAGACAACCCAAAGAAGATCCACCCGCATGGGCCAAGAAAGGTAAAATCTCTAAAACTTTAGTCTTTTGGTTTCTACTAATAATGTTTCTTCTTCTGTCACTCAAAAAGCTAAGAACATCAAGTGCTTTAAGTGCTTGGGCAATGGGCACATCGCCTCACAATGCCCCAATAAGTGTGTAATGGTGTTAAGGGACAATGGGCACATTTCTAGTGACTCATGCACCCTAAAAAGTAATTACAAGTGAAAGGAAGATGATTGTGAAGCTTATGCTCCGAAAGGTGACTTGTTAATGGTAAGGAGGCTCTTGGGAAACCAAATTGTGGTTGATGACCAAAGTCAAAGAGAAAACATCTTCCACACAAGATGTGTCATTCAAGGGCAAGTGCTCCTTGATTATAGATGGGGGAAGTTGCACCAACATGGCAAGCACTCGCTTGGTGAGAAAACTCAATCTTAGTACCAAACCTCATTCGTGTCCATACAAGCTACAATGGCTAAGTGAGAATGGTGAGTTGGTTGTTAATCAACAAGTGATGGTAAGTTTTTGCATTGGTAAGTACAAGGATGATGTTTTGTGTGATGTTGTGCCTATGGAGGCAGGCCATATTTTGCTTGGAAGGTCTTGGCAATTTGATAAACATGTCATTCATGATGGTTTTACTAACAAGTTTTATTTTTCTCATGATTCTCGAAAAATAACAGTTTTACCACTTTCTCCTAAAGAGTTGTGTCAAGATCAAGTCGCTTTGAAAATAAAAAGAGAACAAGAAAAAAAGATTTCTAAAGCTAAACATGAAGCACATGATAAAAACCAAACTCTTGTGCTTGAGAGAAGGATAGAAAACTTATTTGCTAGGAAAGTGATATCAAGAGGGCATGTTTGGCAAAACAAAAAATGTACATTTGCGTGTATAAGGACTTGTTTTGAATTCTAACTCTAATCTTTTTCCTAGTGTTGTTGATTCTCTCTTGCAGGAATTTGGAGATGTGTTTCCAAAGAGTGTCCCACCCGGTTTACCTCCCTTAAGGGGAACTGAACACCAAATGGATTTTGTGTCGAGGGCCTCTTTGCCCAATAGATTCAGCTATCGATCCAACCCTCACGAGACACAAGAGTTACAAAAACAAGTTGAGGAGTTGCTGCAAAAAGGGTTTGTGGTAAGTATAATGACCCAAGGGTCTGGCGCGAGTAGCGCCAGTGTGGCGCGGATAGCACCAGACATTCGAGTTGATGACGCCAGTAGCGCTAGGGTGGCACGACTAGCGCCAGAGGTGCGCCAGAAGGCCTTTCCCCTCAGGTTCTGGTGCGAGTAGTGCCATTGTGACGCGGTTAGCGCCAGACCTGCGGGCCTATGGCGTGGTTAACGTGCACTACTAGAAAAATAGGTTTTAACATCGCTAGTTTAACATCGGTTATTGGGAAAACCGATGTTAACGAAAACGCGGTGGCAATTTTGTAAATAAACGGACTTTTTTAACATCGGTTTTGAAGATTTTTCACAAAACCGATGTTAACCATGAACTGTTAACATCGGTTTTCAAGATTTTTAAGTATAACCGATGTTAACCATGAACTGTTAACATCAGTTTTCAAGATTTTTAAGTATAACCGATGTTAACCATGAACTGTTAACATCGGTTTTTAAGATTTTAAGTAAAACCGATGTTAACCATGAACTGTTAACATTGGTTTTCAAGATTTTTAAGTAAAACCGATGTTAACCATGAACTGTTAACATCGGTTTTCAAGGTTTTAAGTAAAACCAATGTTAAAATAAGATATTAACATCGGTTCTTTTATGGGAACCGATGTTGTGGTTATCATATACCACCCGCCGCGACAATTAAACTTCAGTATCGCGCCTTTATCTCTTCTGAAACGCTACGATCCTTCACTATCGCGCCTCTCTACTAAAAAGCTTTGACCCTTCGTTCTCGTCACCATCTCTTCGTTCTCGTCACCAGCTCTGACCCTCCTACTACGTACCTTCGCGTCTTCTTGCTTCAAGGTTCCGGACGTTGTCACCATTGTCACGCTTCCAGTCACCGATTTCATTGGCATTGTTCGTGTCTTGTTGAGGTCGTGCTCCCACAAGGTTAGTATTCCTTTGCTTCTTCCATCAATAGTTGGTTTGGAATGGAATTGAATGATATGAAATATGGTCTGTGGGTCATTGGCACCAGGTGAACACCGATTTCATGATTTTGATATGTTTCGATAAAAGAATATGTTAATGTAGCTTATTTTATATGTTTAGGTCTCTGTTTAACAGTATGTTATGTGGGTTTTTTGTGGATTTGAGTTTTCTGTTGTTGGTTGTGGTGAAGGGATCATTGATGGGTTGTAATAATGAAATTTTGTTGTTAGTAGTGTCTGTTGTAAAGCTGATTTGTTAATTTCTTTTTCCCACTTATAAATTTGTTATTTATAAGTAGATATCATATATAGAAGCATTTGATCCTTGTATAAAAGTTTTCCTTTTATTATAAGTTTGTTATACATAGTTTGATAGAATAATTTGATCCTTTTATGATAAAAGCTGTGGGATTTGAGGTGCACAGCTTCTGCATGGACCTGCAATATATAATTTTAGCTAGATACAAGCTTGATTTTTTTTTCAAATAAGTTCTACCCCAAGACTATTTTTGCCTATACATGGAATATGTGTGTGTGTGCGTGTGTCTGTGCGCTATGTGGCTGCCTATATATCAAACAGGCCCTAAAATTGTAGCTGATGAGGAAATTTGAGAGTGAGCTTTGCATGATACCAAAGTTAGTAGTTGTTTTGTGTCTTAAAGGAAATGAGAATTCGATAATCTTTGTTCCATTGGTTGCGATTAGTGGTCGATTGGATGAGGGACAAAGACTTGATCTCAGATACTTAAAGAAAAGTAGTGATCACCATTTAGAGCTTGGCTACAAGGTACTGTTTTAAAACAATGGTAATATTTTTGGTTTTCTGTGAATGCCTTGTAATAGTTCTTTCTGTTGTAGTTTTGGGTTGAGTGTCATTTGAATGATGGAGACTTTGTTCGCTTCAATCGTCAGCCTTGTCTTCTTAAAATGTCTATCATGTGGCATAGAATGAAAATGACGCCTTATTCTAATTTTTGGCTTAACTTGTCTGTAACTTCACCATGATAAGGCATATCGTCCCTATCAAAATCAGCAAGGTACTGATTTATGCCTTATCATGGTGAAGTTACAGACAAGTTAAGCCGGAAAGTAGAATAAGGCATCATTTTGATTCTATGCCACATGATAGACATTTTATGAAGACTAGGCTGGCGATTGAAGAGAACAAAGTCTCCATCATTCAAATGACGCGCAACCCAAAACCACAACAAAAAGAACTTTTACAAGGCATTCACAAAAAACCAAAAATATTACCATTGTTTTAAAACAGTACCTTGTAGCCAAGCTCCAAATGGTGATCACTACTTTTCTTTAAGTATCTGAGATCAAGTCTTTGTCCCTCATCCAATTGACCACTAATCGCAACCAATGGAACAAAGATTATCGAATCCTCATTTCCTTTAAGACACAAAACAACTACTAACTTCGGTATCATGCAAAGCTCACTCTCAAATTTCCTCATCAGCTACAATTTTAGGGCCTGTTTGATATATAGGCAGCCACATTGCGCACAGACACACGCACCATGTATAGGCAAAAATAGTCTTGGGGTAGAACTTATTTGAAAAAGAAATCATTTATTCCGTATATCTTTTCTGATATAGACCATTTTTCTTACATACTTGTTCCTTTAATTCTTTGCAGGAAGAACAACCATGTGAGGCTGCAACCCAGATTCATTGTTGGATCGGAGATTGTCATTGACCATCATCTTAGGTACTGATGAATGCCTTTCAAATTTTTTTAGCTTCTATATGTAAGGCGTACTTGTGTAAACTATTTTATGCCGTTAATGAGTATTTGTATATACAATTAATATTCATTATGAGTGAACCTTAGTTTCCCGTTTGAGATTCATTACAGTGATTCTTCCGGATAGTTTGGATTAATCATTGTATTAATTCTTGAATTGTCCGTTTGGACAGTTTGGGAAGGTTTATATTTTTTTAGTATATTCATATTTATACGTTGTCATTCTTGTCTTAAATATGATAAAATTTCGATACAATGTATTTCACTTTGTTCTCCGGGTGCATACTTGACTGTGGTGGAACTCATGTCACCGCTTTCATTTCGTGTACTTGGAGACCAAAGCGAAATGCTGCCGAAATTTTGTCATATTTAGGATAAAGACTCAACGTATAGATATGAATATACTTTAAAAATATGTCTTCCTGAATGGGATAGGGCCACACCTTGAATGAAAAAAGTGAGGTTTTCATGCATGGAATACCTTTGTCAGTATCACAGAATTGAGTTGAACATGGATCGAAGTTGGATGAATGCAAGTCGCATCACGGTTGAGTACGAAGAAGGCGTTGAAAATTTCTTGCAATTTGCCTCCGAAAGAAGTCGACCGGATAGGGATGGAAAATATTTCTGCCTCTGTATCAATTGTTTGAATGGTAGACGACAAACACTAGAAGACATACGGGACCATCTTCTGTGCGATGGGATTAAGAAGACTTATACGACATGGATATGGCATGGTGAATTCACAGGCATGCAGACGGTCTCCCAGACTGAACAGGTTAATGTTGACATCAGAGATCGACTAGAGGATATGATTCGTGATCTGGGACATGAGTCTTTTCAGCAAGCACATGCCCCTATGTATGATACGTTGGAGAGTAATTCGAAGAAACTGTTGTATCCGGGGTGCAAAGACTCATTGACACTGTTGTCTGCGGTGTTAAATCTTGTTAATGTCAAGGCCAGATATGGGTGGAGTGACAAAAGCTTCAGTTCACTGCTTGAGGTACTTAAGGACATGCTTCCAGAGGAAAACACGTTACCAAGCAGTTACTATAAGGCGAAGAAGATACTTTGTCCGATGGGTATAGAGTATAAGAAAATTCATGCCTGTCCTAATGACTGCATATTGTACCGAAATGAATTTGAACAAATGCATAAATGCCCCACGTGTGGGGTATCACGATACAAAGTGAAGGACGATGACGAATGTGGCAGTGATGACAGTTCAACTAAAGGCCCTCCCGCAAAGGTCTTGTGGTATCTTCCGATCATTCCATGGTTTAAGCGTCTGTTTGCTAATGAAGATGACGCAAAAGACCTTACATGGCATGCAGAGGGAAGAAACTTTGATGGGATGCTCCGACATCCGGAAGATTCAGTTCAGTGGAAAAAGATTGATCGTTTGTATCCGGAGTTCGGCAAAGAGGCAAGAAATCTAAGGCTTGCACTTGCCAGTGATGGAATGAATCCGTACGGCAGTTTAAGTACTCAGCACAGTTCGTGGCCTGTTTTGCTAGTCATATACAACCTGCCTCCTTGGTTGTGCATGAAGCAAAAATACATGATGTTGTCCATGATGATATCAGGCCAAAAACAGCCAGGAAATGACATTGATGTTTATCTTAGTCCCTTGATTGAAGACTTGGCATACTTGTGGGATGAGGGGGTTGCCATGTTTGATAGGTATCGTAAGGAGACATTCTAGTTGCGTGCAATGCTTTTTTGTACCATTAATGATTTTCCTGCATACGGGAATTTGAGTGGATACAGTGTTAAGGGCCATCGTGCATGCCCTATCTGTGAGCTAGACACGAGTTACTTGCAACTTAAACATGGAAGAAAAACAGTTTACACTCGCCATCGACGTTTTTTGTGACCTTATCACCCTTATCGGCGATTGAAAAAAGCATTTAATGGAAGTCAAGAGCATGATATTGCACCGAATCTGCTAACCGGTGAGCAGGTTCTTGAGCGTGTTGAGGGCATCCATACTGTATTTGGAAAGACTCAAAAGAAGTAGAAAGGTAATACATGCTTATGGAAGAAGAGGTCCATATTGTTTGAGCTTCCATACTGGTCTGATCTAGATGTTAGACATTGTCTCAATGTTATGCATGTGGAGAAAAAAGTGTGTGACAGTGTTATCGGCACATTGCTTAACATTCAAGGGAAGACAAAGGATGGTTTGAACACTCGTACTAGGTCCGATGGTAAAAAAATTTACTTGCCTCCAGCATGCCACACTTTGTCAAGAAAGGAGAAGATAAGTTTCTGTCAGTGTCTACGCCGAGTTAAAGTGCCACAAGGATACTCTTCAAATATTAAGAGCCTTGTACAGATGAAGGATTTAAAACTAGTTGGATTAAAGTCTCACGATTGCCACGTGTTGATGCAACA
>PYAF01005988.1:43505-60420 GCA_007407185.1 Glycine tomentella
TTAATTATGTTAGTTTCTCTGTCTGTGTTTTCAAATGCATGTGGGTTGATGTCAACAGTGGTGTGCGAACCGAGGATTTAGGATTTACTTTGGTAGATCTTAACAAGCTAGCTTATCAAGATGAACCTTTCATCATGGCAGAACAAGCTAAACAAGTCTTTTATGTACAAGATCCGTGTGACGAAAGGTGGTCAGTGGTACTACACGGAAAAACCATCGGCATTAATGTTGACAACGATGACTTAGCCGCCGATACAAATGTGACTCATTTCTCCACACAAATACCTAACGTGAATAGAGAAGACGAGGTTGACGATGTTCATGCAAATTGTAATGATCATGATGAAGGAGAATTAATTAACATCAGCTAATGTAATTTTTTTTTAACTACTTTCGACTTGTACGTACTATTTCATATGTAACATAACTTTTCACTTACATTTACCTATGTGTGTTCTTGTTTTTTACAGGATCATGACTACACCATCCAGCTCCCCTCCTCGTGCTGAGTCACCACTTCCTCCTCCTGAGTCAACACCTCCTCTTGAGCCAACACCTTCGTCGCCTACATCGAAGAAGACGAGGAAAGCAACACGACTGAGGTCACTGGCTACTAGAGCTCCTGGTGCTGAAAGACCGGTGGTCCATGTGGATCCTAGCACAGGGAAGGCTGATGGTCCTCAGGCAAAGAGATTGAGGACATATCTTGGGGTCGTGGCCAGAGACAAGGTGGATATCACCCTTCCTAATTGGAAGGAAGTGCCTTCAGTGCAGAAGGACTTGATTTGGGAGGACATTCAGGTATTACAATTTAAAGCATTACACAAATAAATTGTTGTTCATGTGACTTGAAACGTAAGTTCCTTTTGATGCAGGCTGAATTTGATATACCTGAAGAGTCAGACCAACGGACAAAGAAGAAGATTCTGTAGACCGTGGGCGAGCGCTGGAGGCAATGATGACGTTGCCGACGCTGTATGCGAAAAATACGACATCAGTCACGAACAGTGGACCCAATTCTATTAGAGTAGGCGAGCAGCTTCCTGGGAGGTTAGTTGTTTTACATAACCCGTCAAATTTTCAATTATGTAGTCATACAGTCTCCTAGTTGGTAACCCTATTTGTCTACCTGTTACAGGATGTGAGAAAGAAGGCCCAGGCAATCCAGAAGCAAAACACTTCCCCTCACGTATTGTCACGCGAGGGTTATGAGAAGAGATTGATGGAGGAAAAACAAAAAGAAGCAGCTGGAGGGAGCAACTTGTGATGACAGCACGGAGACCATCATTCATCCTCCGTCCCCTATGCGGCGACACGTGAAGTGGAAGCTGGCTCGCACAAAGAAAAGCAGCGACATGACTTCGGAGGCGGCACGCCAGATTGTTGAGAGGATTGTAAGCAAAACAACAATCTCATACACATTTAATTAATTTTCGTATCACAAGTAACAAAACAAATGGTCTACTTATTTTGATTGCAGGATTCCCTGGAAGAGCAATCCACCCAAGGTTCTTTTATCGCTAGTGGTCATCAGGATGTCCTGGCTGCTGCCATTGGACGACCGGAGCATCCTGGCCGTGTCCGTGGTGCTGGAGCTGGTGTGACCATCACCCAGTACTTCGGACCGGCTCCATCATCCTCTCGCAAGTCGAAGTCTTCATCCATGGCGCCTGAAGACTTGGATCGCCTGAAAGACAACATCAGGGTCGAGCTGGAGCAATCTATCACTGATCGACTTACACAGTCAATCACTGAAAAGTTACCCAACAGGTGATGATGAGCTTCAGCGAGCTACAGTCCCACATCCAGTCTCAGGCTGCCATTCAACCTCCGGAGGTCCAGTCATGTCCTCTTGGTGTCCATGTCAGCACCAATGAAAGCTGTGTCGATCCCTCGGGCAATGAGCCAGACACGGGTGCATCTGACAGGCGTGGGTTGTATGTGGATGGAAATCCTCCCCGCCTTGTTGCCCTTGGCAAAGTTCATGAGGGATCGACGACTGTGCACAACGTCCCTCTTGACGCTGATCAGGTAAAGGTGAGTGTTGACGAGGTACGCGATGCAGAGGCTCCCGTCCCTATTCCCACTGACGAGGTTCAGAGAGTGGGGCAGGCACTTAACACTTTCCTTGCTTGGCCGACACATCTTGTACACAAAATTTTGACTCAGGTTTTTGATTTTTCCCTTATGTCTTCTAATTTATGAATGATTTGTCGCATATCAAGTTAACCTTATCGCTCACCCTTGGTTGTTAACTGTGTAGGATAAAGAAGAACCCAAGGGACCGGCGAAACCTGTACATAAGCTGGAACATGTTTCTGATCCCTTGTACCATTTAGCATTGACCATCCTCGATCTTTTCCTCAGACCCTTCCAGGTGCCATGGGACCCGCAGATGTTCGGGGTGCATAATGACAACTTCCCGTTGTACATCAAGCATGAGGATATTTCGGAGATCATCCATGGTGGTCAATGTCTCAACATCTCCGTTATACAATTGTGGATGTTGTAAGTCTCTTGCAATTGACTAGCATTACTTGGTGAGTAGTTTTGTATTCTACCATAACTTACTTTATTTTCATTGCACAATAGGCATATGAATCATTTAAGTCTGCAATCGGATCATCCTGATGTGTATGGATTCCTCGAGCCACAGTCCATACAGAGATCTGGCCAATCTCAATTTCAGATCGAGGACTATATGAAGAAATGGATGCACAATTCACAGAAAAAAGTCTACCTTGCACCATATTTGAATGAGTAAGTATAAATGAGAATCATAATTTAATTAATGTATGCAATATAATAACCTTGTTTTTGACAATGCAGTTCACATTGGCAACTGGTAGTTATATGTCCGAAGGCCAATGTAGTTGTCTGGTTCTGTTCGTTGCATAAAGGCCTGATAACTACCTTAAAGGAATTATTAACAGGTAGGTTCTAATTTCTAAAACATTTACGTTATTTCTATAGTTGAAAGGTAACTTGTAGACTATGCATACTTGTTTGTCTTAAACAGTGCTTTGAAGGGACTGGATGACTCTCCAGCAAATAAATCAAAGGCTACAACTAAATGGATTGCGCTTAAAGTAAGTCTTTTCATAAATCATGGTTTAAGTATTGAATTAATTTTTATTAATATTTACGGTAATTGCCATTTAACTTTGACCGTGTTTTTCAATTTAGTGTAATAAGCAAACAGGAAGCACTGAGTGTGGCTATTATGTCATGCATTGGATGCACACAATAGTCCAAGGAGGCTTCACAGATAATTGGGACATGGTAATTAGTTGTCTAATTGAAAACAAATTGTTTTTGTTTACTTCTTTTTGTTTTGTACTTATTACATGTTTTCTTATGTCATGCAGTTTTTCACTGATCAAAGACCATTGGAAGCCAGCACGTTGAAGGCGATAAGAATCCAATGGGGGAAATTTTTTCTTCAAATTAGAGAAGATGTATTAGCAGATTAGGTGGTTTAATGGATTTTCAAAACAATTGTATATATTAATTCTTAGCATATTCTTTTATGTACATTGACAATATTTACATTGGATTTGTTATTGGGATATCATTAAATTATGAATTGGCTGGATCTGGATTTTTAAATTTTCAGGTTGAAGAAATGCTAAAATTAAAAAACATATAAAATATTTAAAAAAAACATAAAAAACAACATTGGTTGCAACAAAAACCGATGTTAACATATAAATCAACATCGGTTTTGGAAAGAAAACCGATGTTGTTGTCCTTTTTAACATCGATTCTGCATGGAATCTGATGTTGTCGCACCATCTTTTACGCTTTTCAACGTTTTCATTTATCACATGTCCACATCGATTATTCATGGCAAACTGATGTTCTTTACTTTTGTTAACATCAGTTTTGAGAACTGATGTTAACTTCAACACTTTCAACGTCGCCTGATTCAACATCGGGTCAAAACCGATGTTAAATGTCTTAAATAACCGATGTAGAAAGATGTTTTTCTAGTAGTGGTGGAAAGCCACGCGATTAGCGCCAGGGTGTAAATATGACCGCTGGATTCGAACTGGTGGCGCTAGTAGCGTCAGGGTCCACGCGATTAGCGTGGGGAGTTCGAATCTTTGGCCTTGTTTTAGCATCTGGTGCTACTCGCGTGGGAGTTGGTGCTAGTAGCGCCAGAGGTAAGTGGAGCTTGGCGCGGTTAGCGCCAGAGGTGTCACAATCAGCGCGGGACCTCTGACAGGACCATTATAAAAGGGTCATTTTATGATTTCTGGCCCAAAATCTTCCCTTTCTTCTTCCTCTGGCCGTGCTCCACCATTGTTAGACCTTGGAAGCTTCTTAAACCTTCATCCCTTGACCTAAACCTTTAACACCCAACATGAAACTTGTAGGGAATCCCCTATGAGCTAGAATCATTAATCACTTTTCCCTAAAAACCTTCAAACGGAGAGATCGCATTCTCTAGAGAACTTTACAAAACTCGAGTTCGGCGAGGAAAGGAGGCGATTCTCGGACACCCAAGCTTGGGGAAGTGGTCCATTAGCCTTCCTTGTCGTTTTAGAGGTAAGAAACTCGAGTTTTACTGTTTGATTTGTGAATTTGTTCTATTGATGAATAGTGACCCTTTTGAGCTAGAGCTGGAATTAGGCTTGGGTCCTTTAGAAAAGTATGTTTAAGGGGTTGTTGTGATGAAGGATTAGCTTTGAAATGTTGATTTCATGGACTTAGGTTTTTGGGTATGAGAAATGCATGTGTAGGTAGTTTGTTGGTTAATTGATGATTGTAGAACATGCATGAGCCTTGATACTTGCTCTTTATGTGCTTGAGAGGCTATATGAACGGTGATTTTGTGTTGAAGTAACCGTTTAAGCCACATTGTTAATCCTTGAGCGTTGGCCTGTATAGAGCTTTGAGCTCTTTGTTTTGATTTATACCGAGTCTTGGGGAGACTCTAGTGCCTTGGTTAGGCCGAGATAGACCGCTGAGGGTCTGTGAGTTGTCTAGTGAATTGGTTAGTTCGGATAACCTTAAGATAGATGACTAAGAGGTTTTATGGAAAGGAATGATGTTTCCTTTCATTTTAACGGTTGAGAACCGTTGTTATTTGCTTAAACCTTGTAAGGTTGGATTGATTTTGATTGTGCTTGTGTGCCTTTGTATAGGGCGTGACACCGAGGGTGTCAGTGGCGTAGACCACTGTTCTGGGGTTGAACTGTAGAGCATGGCTTTGCTAGGTAAGTTCTTTGTTCTTAGGGAATGTTTCCCACTGCCTGTGTTCCACCATACTCCGAGGGAGTGATGGTTGCATACATGATGCATGTGCATTGAATTGGTTGTTACAGTTTTCTCATGATGATATGTATACATGATTCTATGCCTTCTGTGGATGGTTATCTATTGAATAGATCTCCTGGCTAGTTAGATAGATAAGGACCTCCCTAGGAGTAGAGCGCAACTCCTAGTTTGGTTTGCTCACGTAAAGGGTGATGATGATCCCTTAAGACCAAGAGATAGGTGGTGGTGCCATATACATGCATCCATGTGTAAAGGGGTGGCTCCCGATGGGATGGCACGAGTGTAAGTTTCGGTCTCACACTGGGGACTGAGAGTCCCAGATGTTGATGATGATGCATCTTGTGATGGGCATAGTACCGCGGATATACATTAGAGCTAGATGATAGCTATGTATTGTTGTGAGAGCCGGGAGGCCTAGTGATTGTGATGCCTTTGATGTGGTGTATCATGGAAGTGAGCCAGGGGGGAGGAGAAGCCTCCAAGAGCCCTGAGCTTACTAAGATGTGTATCTCACCCCATGTGGGGATTATGTTTTTGCAAGTGATTCATCTAGTAGAGATGATAGGTCTCAAGGCAGGATGCCCCAATAGAGACAGATCCTGTGTAGCTGCTTGGCAGTGTGATGAGAGCTTTGTGGCTCCTTTCTTTTTGATTTTGATGTAGTTTGTACCCCTGCAAGGGAAGATGTGTGTGTACACATGTTGTGGTTTCTGTTATGTATATGGACTCTATATTTTGTGTATGCCCTCGTGTAAGGATGTGATCTGTGAGATCATGGCAATGAATGCCTATTCTTATGTATCGCCACAGTGGTGGTTGAGATGATGTATATATGTATATAACTGTGGTTTATTCTCCTGATATATCTGTAGATATATTATTGATGCATTTGTCGTTATTTATGTTGTTTTAGGATTGATGAGGCTGGCTGTAGTGCATTGGAATTTGTATATTTAACTGAAGTATGTACCATACATAATGAATCGAGAAATAAGGTTTTGTAATCGCTTCAGTGGGTTTTTAATTAAATTAATTACTGTGCAAATCTGATTAAGTAATGGTTAATACACCGTATGCATACGGGTGTTACATTTATGGTATCATAGCAGTTTTTTGATAGAAGCATTATGTATGGTGATTGTGTGTTGCTCTTGACTGTTGTCTGAGTTTGCCATGGCTATTGCATGTGTGGACATTAATTGTGGGCCTGATCAACTCATTGTATTGGTGTACATGTGCAATGTCATGACGAGATCTCGAAACAACAATGGGGCTACAAATGCCCAGCCTGATCCAGTGGTGGCTACTTTGGCAGCCATGCAGCATGAGTTGGCTGCTAATAGGCAGATGCAGGAGACTATGCAACGTGAAATGGCTGCAAACCGTGAGATGAATGAGGCCTTGATGAAGGCTGACCAGGAGATGCTTGAGGAGGTGAAGACTTTGAGGAGAGATGATAGAGTATCCTCTACACCTCCGACACACGAGGGCGAGGGTAGTTGCCATCAGGTTAGAGGTAGCCACCTGAGAGGGGACCAGGTGTCCCATGTTGAGGCTGAAGATGATGTTGCAGCCCGAGGGAAGATGCTTATACCTTTCGTAAGATTGACCCTCCCATTTTCCTTGGAGGATATGATCCAGTTGCTGCAGCTAGATGGTTGCAGGCTTTAGAGAAGATATTCACGGTGATGGAGTGTCCTGATCACCAGAGGTTATTGTATGCGACCTACCTGCTACAGGGAGATGGCCATGAGTGGTGGACCACCACATCTCAGTTGTTGAGAGGTCAGGGTGAGGTTATCGCTGGCAGATGTTTGAGGCCTATTTCCTGGATAGATATTTTCCCAGGGATGCTAGAGAGCAGAAACAGACAGAGTTTGACAGTCTTGTCCAGGGGAGTATGACGGTGGACAAGTATTTGGCCAAGTTCAATGAACTGGCCAAATATTCACATTTTAGGAGATCCATGCCTGATGTTAATGTTCTTGCTGCTAAGTTCCAAAGGGGGCTTAGGGAGAGCATAGAGGAGCGAGTTGCGGGCAGTGGATCCCGTGACATAGATAGCCTGGTGAGGCAATGCCGCTAGGTGGATGATATGCTTCGTAGACACTGAGGCAGTCATCTTACTCCCTCAGTCAGACAGGAGGTGAGGAGGCCTAGTAGTTCTGGCCCACTCGGTAAGGATAAGGACAAGGATTTGAGAGTCTCTGCCCCATCAGATAGATTCAAGAGAGGCTCTAGCCAGAGTGGCTCAGCATGGAGGCGACCTCTTCCTAGATGGCCAGCTTGTGGGAGAGAGCATTGGGAAGTGTGCCCTCAGACCAGTTGGTGTGTTTCAAGTGTGGCAAACCAGGCCACATTTCTCGTGAGTGCCCACAGACAGGGGGGCGTGCACTGGCTACTCCAGTTATGACAACAGCACCCACAGCAGGTCGGGTGTATACAGTTGATGCTAGAGAGGCAGCGAGAGCTCCTGACTTGATCAGAGGTACTATTCTGATCTATGTTTATGATGTGAGAGTCTTGTTTGTGAAAATGATAAGAATACTTCAACACAACCAAGAGGGGGGTGAATTGGTTGAACCTTGTCCAATTAAAATTTAAAATCAGAGTATTACCACAGGATCTTTATCACTTTCAATATTGTTTCAAAACCAAGAATCAATATTCAATCAAATTCCTTTTCCAAGAAGAATAGAAAACAGAGTATAACTTTCTATGCAATGAAATTGATTCACAAACAAAGCAATTAAAAGATGAATAGATGAGAAGAAAGATTAGTCACAGATTTTTATACTGGTTCACCTCAAACCCTATGAGGCTACATCCAGTTCTTCTACTCAACACTAGAGTAGAGTTCCACTATTGTAAAAATATCCTTACAAGCAAATTTACAAGCCTCTCTTCATCAACCCTAGATGAAGTTTAGAGATCCAAAACCCTATTAGATCCTTAGAGACCAAAACCCACACTGAGAACACTACTTAGCTATCTTTTAGAGAAACACTATCTCACACTTGCAAGAAACTCAATTACAATAGACTAATCTTTACAAATTTCAAAGAACAAATTACACCATCAAAGAATAGGGAAAGATATCACCTGATAATCCAAGAATGAATGCACAATGAAAGATTCTCAGGTTAAATGATAGATTACAAACACATATGCAGTCCTTTCCTTAAGCTTTGAATGAATGAGGCTTCACCTTCTTGAATCAAAAACCCATATGAATTTTGTGAAGCTAAGTGTGTTTAGAATTCAGAGAAACTCACTAATGAAAGCTCAGAATGTTTGTGAAAGCCCAGAATACGTATTCTCAAAAGTTACAAACTTCAGAGAAGTGGGTTCTATTTATAACAGATTTCTAACTGAAAATAATCGATTAAACACGCTCCTGTAATCGATTATTTACCATTTGTAATCGATTAAATCAAGACTGTAATCGATTAAAATGCTCCTAATAGTTTATGGGTTTAGGCTATGAACAATATAATCGATTATTCCGTGAAGTAATCGATTAAACCAGTTAGACATGTATTCTAAATGAGCTTAGTAATCGATTAGTACGATATGTAATCGATTAAGACAGTGAGCTGTGATTTTTCTCTAAGTCTATATGCATAGGCTTGTAATCGATTACCAACTCTATGTAATCGATTAAGACAGAGAGTTCCATTTTACATAAAAAGCCTTAGTAATCGATTAAACCTATATGTAATCGATTACAATGATCATGATTTGTTTTCTAAAGGGCATGAAGAACAAAATAATCGATGTCACTATTCTTGTAATCGATTATTAATTATGTAACTTTATTTTTCCAAAAACTTTACTTCTTAAGTGCCTTTCTAATTAATTGCTTTTACTTAATCAATTAATCCAATGATCCTAAATGAATGATTGATGCATGATGTGCACACTTGGATTATCAGATCATATACTTCCGTTAACAATTGATCAAATTGATTCTTCAAGCTTTCCTTTGAGCATTTCCTTTGAGCATGTTTGAAAGTCCAAAACCTTGAAGCTTGATCTTTTGTTCATTTATGCTTGGCTTCACTCGAATCAACAGTTTGACTCCGGAGCTATGCATTCATTCATCCAAGACATGACTACTTTTAGGCTAAATTTGCCTATGTCTAGATTTTCTCCTCCGATGGAGGTTACCACTGCATCTAGTGAGGTGAGCACGTATTGCAAGGATGTGCAGTTTCAGTTTGATGGCAGAGAATACATGATTGATTTGTACTGCCTAGCTATGCCTACCCTTGAGATCATTCTGGGTATGGATTGGTTGGCCAAGTATGGCGTGATGTTGGATTGTTATAACAAGAAGGTTGGTGTGCCTTCTGATGGAGCTGGTTCGAGTTCCACCTCTTTCCTATCAGTCTTGCAAGCTCAGAAGGCGATTAGGGAGGAGCTCAGGGCTATATCTTCTCATGTGTGACAGAAGATAAGCCGAGTGTTGATCTGTCGCAGATCCCGGTGGTGAGCGAGTTTGTGGATGTATTCCCTGAAGAGATTACACAGCTACCACCCGAGAGAGAGAGAGATTGAGTTCTCCATTGATCTGGTTCCTGGTGTAGGACCGATATCTATAGCACCTTACCGTATGACTCCTCTTGAGTTGAGGGAGTTGAAGGTGCAGTTGGAGGACCTGCTATCCAAACAGTTTATCAGACCGAGTGTTTCACCTTGGGGAGCACCGGTGATCTTCGTGAAGAAGAAGGATGGCAGTATGAGGCTATGTGTTGACTACAGGCAGCTGAATAAGGTTACTATTAAGAATAAGTATCCTTTGCTTCAGATTGATGATCTGTTAGATCAGTTGAGGGGAGTCAGGGTGTTCTCTAAGATCGATCTGAGATAAGGATATCACCAAATTCGGATCAAGCCTGTAGACATACCGAAGACAGTCTTCCGGTCTCGGTATGGTCACTTTGAGTATCGGGTCATCCCCTTTGGTTTGACGAATGCACCTGCAGTGTTCATGGATTATATGAACAAGGTATTCAGACCTTTCTTAGATTAGTTTGTGGTGGTGTTTATTGATGACATACTGATCTACTCCTGGATAGAGACGGAGCATGCCGAGCATCTTAGGATTGTTCTTCAGACATTGAGGAATGATCAGTTGTATGCCAAGTTGGCAAAGTGCGAGTTTTGGCTATCAGAGGTGAAGTTTCTTGGCCATGTGATTTCTGCAGCTGGAGTATCAGTTGATCCCAGTAAGATAGAGGCTGTGATGACTTGGGAGAGGGTTGCGTACTCGGCAAGTGCACCAATCGCTCAAGTAATAAAGTGATAAGAGAGTTATCGTTCCCACGAGGATTGTTTGACCAATCATAAATCGTATCCTTAGGTTGGATGACAAAAGATATTTGAGAGAAATGTTGTTGGACAAAGTCAATTAAAAGCTAAATATAAACATAAGGTATTATAAACAAAACAGATAATGGTTGTACCAAACGTAAGCTAATGTAGCTAGGGAGATCCACACCCTATGCTCCTGACATTCTTACATGGATCGTTTACTACATTCATCTATACTAGCTACTCAATCATGCATCCTCATTCAATAATAGTTAAGTCCTAATCCCTTAGTGACATTAACCCTTTAACCCTTTTCAATACCCTAATCCCTTAGTAGCATTTATTAGGTTAAGCATTAAGTGATGCACTAGAAAGGATTGCAAGCCTACATCCCTATCCCTAGGTGATGTAAAACAAGTCACCACACTTGGTTCCAAGACTAGAGCCCCAATATCCCTATTATGAACCCTAGCTCTAAGCTCTTACCTAGATTGATCAGGTCTAAGAAAGAGATAGAGACATTCAAGCAAAGTGTAATGAAATAACATAGCATTAAATAACAATAACATTCAATCCATTCCAAATGAGATTTGCATAGAGTGTTTGTCTAACTACAAAAGAAAACTAGCCAAACCTAAACATGGATGGCCTTGGTACAACAAAAAGAAGCATGCTTGATGATATGTACAAAGGAAGAAGAGGAAGGGAAGAGGGAAGAACCCTCTTCCCCTCACACCCAAACTCTAGCTCAGCTCCCAAGCCTTCTTTCTGGACCTTTGGTAGTGATTTTCGTCCAAAAGCTCCTCTCCAATGTTGAGGCTTCGGTTATTTATAGTGTAGCCTGTGAAATCTTCATTTTGCCCTCATTATGCAGACTCTGTCGACCTGTGGCGCTCCTAGCGCGGCCCTGGCGCTCCAGGAGCCAGCTTCCAGAATGTATGGCGCTCCTGGCGCAGTAATAGCGCCCCAGGCGCTGGATGACAGAGGTTTTTGGCCCTCTTGGCGCCATTATGGCGCTCCAGGCGCTGAACTCCAGAATGATGGAGCCCCAGGCGCAGACATCAGTGTGAATGGCGCTCCAGGCGCCACAGATGGCGCTGATGGCGCGGGATCTTCTGCTCTGCATAATCCTAGCTAATTCACCTGCTATTCATTCAATCTTGACTAAAATACCTTATTGAAGCATATAAGTTACATTCACACCAATTGGAAGCTATTTATCATATAAAATGATGCATTTAACGACCTAATTAAGCTTGGAAAGCATCATGTGCTAGGCACATATCAGAGAGACCCAAGGACATACCTGAGATTCGAAGTTTCCTGGGATTGGTAGGCTACTACCGGAGGATCATTCAGGGGTTTTCACAGTTGGTGATACCTTTGACTAGCCTCACTCGAAAGGGGGTTCCATTTGTTTAGACCCATGAGTGCGAGCAGTGTTTGCAGGAGTTGAAGGAAAGGTTGACTACAGCTCTAGTGTTGACCCTTCCTGACCCCGAAGGAAGCTTTGAGGTGTACCGTGATGCTTCCAAGCGAGGGCTTGGATGTGTGCTGATGCAGGAGAAAAAGGTTGTTGCCTATGCCTCCAGGCAACTAAAGCCTCACAAGGAGTCTTATCCTACACATGATTTAGAGCTTGCAGCTATTGTCTTTGCTCTAAAGATTTGGAAGCACTACATGTATCGTGCTAAGTTGGTGGTGTTCAGTGACCACAAGAGTCTCAAATATCTCTTTGACCAGAAGGAGTTGAATATGAGACAGAGACGGTGGATGGAGTTCCTCAAAGACTATGACTTTGAGTTGAGATACCATCCCGGCAAGGCGAATGTTGTGGCTGATGCCTTGAGCAGGAAGCATGTGAGTGCTGCCTGCATGATGATCTCAGGCTGTGAATTGGTTGAGCAATTCAGAGATGTGCACCTAACTGTGACAGAGGGTGCTCGTGGTCTCGAGTTGATAGAGACTAAGCTTGATAATGATTTGATTCGAAGGTTCCGAGAAGCGCAAAAACAGGATGAGCGTGTAAAGGCCATGATTGGTTAGCAGGATATTTCCTAGGAAGCTCACGACTTGGTGTTGTACCAAGATCACATTGTTGTGCCTAAGGGTGAGTTGGTGGATGTCGTCCTGTCTGAGGCTCATAACTGTCAGTTTAGAATTCATCCAGGTGCCACTAAGATGTATCAGGACCTAAAGAGAAATTTCTGGTGGCCCGAGATGAAGAGAGACATAGCTTAGCATGTGACTAAGTGTCTGGTATGTTAGAAGGTAAAGATTGAGCATCAGAGACCGTTCGGTCTGCTACAGCCTTTACAGATTCCCGAGTGGAAATGGGATAGCATTTCCATGGATTTCGTAGTGGACTACCGAGGACTCAGACTGGATGTAACTCCATTTGGGTGATTATTGATAGGTTGACCAAGTCTGCTCATTTCTTACCTATGCGGACTGACTACACCGCAGAGAGGTTGGCTCAGCTGTATGTTAGGGAGATTGTCAGGCTGCATGGTGTCCCAGAGAGCATTGTCAGCGATAGAGATCCGAAGTTCACCTCTAGGTTTTGGG
This sequence comes from Glycine tomentella, assembly GCA_007407185.1. Lineage (NCBI taxonomy): Eukaryota > Viridiplantae > Streptophyta > Magnoliopsida > Fabales > Fabaceae > Glycine > Glycine tomentella. The sequence goes on from PYAF01005988.1 coordinate 56,673, forward strand.
GTGCTCTTCAGGAGGCTTTTGGGACAGCTGAGGCTTAGCACAGCCTACCATCCTCAGACAGAGAGGACTATCCAGACTCTGGAGGATATGTTGAGAGCTTGTGCCTTGGAGCAGGGTGCTAGCTGGGATAGATACCTACCTCTAGTGGAGTTCTCGTATAATAATAGTTTTCATGCTAGTCTGGGCATGGCACCCTATGAGGCTTTGTATGGCCAGAGGTGCAAGACTCCAATTTGTTGGACGGAGGTAAGAGAGAGATAACTTCTTGGACCTAAGATGGTTCAGGAGACTTCTGAGCAGATCCGGTTGATCAGAGATAAGTTGTTGAGGGCTCAAAGTTAGTAGAAGAGTTATTATGATCATAAACACAGGCCGCCGCAGTTTGATGAAGGCGACCATGTGTTTCTAAGGTTGTCTCCTGTCATAGGTGTAGGACAGGCATTGGGCGTGAGGAAGCTCAGTCCTAGGTCCATTGGTCCCTATCAGATCCTTCAGAGAGTAGGACCAGTGCCCTATACCTCCCCAGTTATCAAGGCTACATGATGTTTTCCATGTGTCACAGCTGAGGAGATATATGGCAGATCCGTCACACGTGGTGGAGTCTGACACCGTTCAGATTAGGGAGAATCGCCACAGTGGTGGTTGAGATGATGTATATATGTATATAACCGTGGTTTATTCTCCTGATATATCTGTAGAGATATTGATGCATCTGCCATTATTTATGTTGTTTTGGGATCAATGAGGCTGGCTATAGTGCGTTGAAATTTGTATATTTAACTGAAGTATGTATCATACATAATGAATCAAGAAATAAGGTTTTGTAATCGCTTCCGTGGGTTTTTAATTAATTTAATTACTGCACAAATCTGATTAAGTAATTCTTAATACACCGGATGCATACGGGGTGTTACAGTAAGTTCCAAAGGAGTCCAAGTAGATGAAGAAAAGATAAAAGCTATTAGAAAATGGTCTATTCCAAAATCTGTGACTAAGCTCCATGAAAAAGTGAAAGCACAAATTGAGAAAAAAAATGGAGCAATATGCTAAACAAGTAAATAAAGGGAGAAGAAGAGTGAGCCCGGAGATTGGGTTTGGCTCCATATGAGAAAAGAAAGGTTTCCTACCCAAAAGAAATCAAAACCTTTACCTAGACAAGATGGACCCTTCAAAATATTGGAGGATCAATGGCAAGGCATACAAAGTTGCCCTCCACGATGAGTATGGGCTAAGTGCCACATTTAATGTTGCTGACCTAAGTCCTTTTGATGTAGGTGAAGAAAATCCGAATTCGAGGATGAATTCTTTTAAAGAAGGAGAGCATGATGAGGACCATGAAAAATGAGTGAAGAGCCCAAAGACCAATGAGTGAAGAGCCTACATTGTTCTAATGTCTTGAACATAACTTGAGTTCTAAATGTCTGTTTTAGGCATTTTTTGATATGTTTGAAAGCTCTAAAGATTTTCTACAAGTCGTATTTCTAGTCTCAAGTCCTAATTCTGCATCTATGACAATGAAAATGGGACATGAAGTTCAGCACGAATTAGACTTTTTTTTTAGTGTAATTTTGAATAAAGAATATGTGACTGAAGTCCCACATTGGAAAGAAATAGGAGAGAAACATTACTTGTTGGTTATAAATAGTCATTCATTTGTCTTATGTACTCACCTTTGAATTGAAGTTCCTCTTGGGTTCTTAATTGGACCAAACATTGGTTCTTATCAAAGGTTTCTATAATCTTTGTGGCGAATCCCCATAGGACTTATCACTTTTCATAAGGTGTAATGTCTTCTTTCATTTCTTGTCTTTCCCGCCTTTTATTTCATTTTATTTTCTTTAACATTTTGTTCATGCTAAATTCCTTATTTTAGCTTTACACTTTTCTTCATATTTTCTTTATCTTTGTTTCTCTTCATCAAACATTTGGCATGCACATTTTTCTTATGTTATAACAATAAGTCTTTTCAAGGACGATCCGTAAAAACAATGAACCTCATATTGGTTCATGTCAATATGTGATTCGTTAGTGAAGTCACTTTCTTCCATAAGAAATAGTAATTGGGGGCCTTTTGCTTTCATTTTTACTTTCAAGTTTCATCTTTCCTCTATGCATGCTTTGTTATTATGTATCAAACTCTTTGAAATTTTGATAATTTGATTTTTTAAAATATTAAATTACTAAAACCCAAACACCAGTTAAAGGTCCTAAAAGGGTCCAAAATATGGTGTTAACTTATATATTAGATTTAAGTCCTCTATAATAAAAAAAAATACATTTTAATAGATAAAATATAATTATAATTGTTAGGTAAAAAGTTAATAGTTAAAATTATAATAAAAAGCATGTACATTCATAATAAATTATCAAAAAAAAATACTAAAAACTAACATAGTGTTTGGAACTGTGTCAGACACTCTTGGTTGTGAATCCTCAAAGCAAATAATAGGCAAAAATTAAAAAATAATACAAATTAATTATTTAATTAGCAAAATAGTGCAATTTTTTCAATATTTAGAAAAATGGGGTAGCCTAACACGCCCAGGGCTAGGCGTGTTTAGGCCCCCTTGTCCCTATAAAAGCTGGTGAAAATGACATTTGGTTTATTCCGCCTTCTCTCTAGAATTAGCTCTGCCTTCTCTCTAGATTTTGGGTGTTGATTTGTCTAAAGCGAAGCCCTGCCGAATTTGAAGCGTTGTCAACTAGTAAGTCGATTAAACTGATTGTGCGTACTATTTAGTTTGTTATATTTTTAAATTAGAAAATTGTTAGGATCATATGAACTTGTTAGCGACATATATATTAGGTTAGTGAGTAGGGTTTTAGGTGTTCCAGTTTAGTTTAGGGTTTACGATGTGATTAGGGTTTAGGGTGTGGGCTAGTGATTAGGGTTACGTAATTCGGTTTAGGATTAGGGTTTACATTGTTATTAGGGTTTATGGCCTGTGGGACATTGTTATTAGGGCTTATGTTGTGATTAGGGTTTAGGCCCTGAGGTAGTGATTATGGTGTATGTAAATCGGGTTTAGGGTTTATGGTTGACATGGTGATTAGGGTTTATGGGTTGGGGTACAGAGTTAGGGTTTGTGTGTGCCGGGTTATGGTTTAGGTGTGATGTGGTGATTAGGGTTTAGGTCTTCAAGCACAGACGTAGGGTTGATGGATTTCAGTTAAGGTTAGGGGGGTTTATATTGTGATTAGGATTTATGCTGCTGGGAACAGACCTAGGGTTTAGGTTTTAGTTCTGATGTTCTGATTAGGATTTATGTCTTGGGTTACAGAGCTAGGGTGTATGGATTTCGGTTTAGGTTTAGGGTTGATGTTGTGATGAGGGTTTAGGGCTTGGGTTACATACATTGGGTTTATGGAATTCGGTTTAGGGTTTAGGTCTGATGTTGTGATTAGGGTTTAGGTCGTCGGTTACTGACTTAGGGTTTACGGCTTCCGATCTAGGTCTAATGTTTTCATTAGTGTATATGGCTTGGGTTACAGACCTATGGATGCAGATTCTGGTTTAGGGTTATGGCAGTGAATAACCTAATGAGTGTTACATACACTTCACTAATATGGATTGTGGGTATAGACTTAGGGTTTATGGGTGCCGGTTTAGGGTGCATGGCTTATGTTGCGATTAGGGTTTAAGCGCTGTGGTACATACACTTCACTAATATTGAGTAATTAGTTTTCCAATTCAAGTTTTGCCTTGGCAAACGCTTCCTTTTGAAATGACGAAGATGATTGCAGCACA
>PYAF01005988.1:78402-127770 GCA_007407185.1 Glycine tomentella
AGTGTATTTATTATTGGAGAATATTATTGAAAAAGTAATTAATATTTTCTCAATGTTTTTTTAGGGGTAATATTTTTCTTAATGTTTAAAACTCAAAAATGATTTGAGATAATTAAAAAGCATTTTAACAATGACAAATATAATAGAATGGGAAGAGCTTGATGTTTTGTGTCGAAAATCTATGAATCTTGATGATCATTAATTTTTATTAAAAAATTGATTTTACTATTTAATAAGATCTCTTTTTTCATTGGCAAAATTTAAATTTGAGATTTTATTTAATGAAAAGAATATAAATTAAGAGTAAATACAAGTAATGTTTGTCTTTCTATTAGTAAAATATTAAAATAAATCCATGTTTTTTATTTGATTAATAATATTTAAGCAATATCTCATTTTAATTTATATCTTTAATTTACCTATGTGGCCATTTATCTCATTCTTTCTCCTACTTTATGCCTTATTTCCAAAAAAAAAAATTGTACATGTAGGTAATGTCTGTCTTTCTAGTTTCTACTAGTAAAATTCAAATAATAAATTCATGTTTTAATAATAATAATAATAATAATAGTAATAATAATAATAATAATAATAATAATAATAGTAACAGTAATAAAATAAATAAATATATAATAAAGAGTGGAACGAGAAAACGAGAAAGATCGCCGCTTACAACTTTTCCTTGACGCCAAACCTTTCTCTCTTGCTGAGGCTGTTGCCACGAAAATGAGCGAATAAGACCAAATCAACAAAACAAATAGAATCTTCTAGCTTTTGAAATAATCAGCACTGTTAGTTAATTAATTATTAATTAATTAAATTAAAATGAAATCCTCGCTGTTATATTTATTTGAAAAAGAAAAATCAGTAACAGTGACCCGATTAGGATATGATTCGGCGAGAACTGATTTGAGACAGCAAGTGCCAATTAGGCTATGGCCACTCCTTCCTTAGAGCTGCAAGCCTGCAACTTGCGTTTCCCTCAAACAAAATTTAAATAAAATAGGGATAATATTATATTTTTCTATAAATTATCCTCCCATTTTGTAAAGAAAATATAAAATATAAAAATAAGTATATTTATTTAGCATATAAAAGAAATGGATTAATAAAAATATGTTGTAGAAAATTTTGAATTATTCATAAATAATCATAACAACGTCTTTTACTTTTTTTTTTCTTCTTTTTAGAATATTTTTATATGTTTCCTTAATATTTCTTGTTAGAGTTTAATAGCCCACACATGCTTTTAGTGTGAAGAATTTTATATTATTAACCAAGAAATATGTGTTTTTTACATAAACTCTCCATTTTCAAGTTTCAAAATTCTTTGTCCTTCACTCAAGCAAATTATGTTTGAACCACTATAAAGAGTGACAAACATGGTTAGTAGCTCATGAATCAATGATCCATTTATCATTGTAATTCTCCACTAAACAAGCTTCAATCACATGTAAATTACTCATACATAGTTCATTTATACATGGATAATTTTTCTTCCAATGTCTCTATTTTCTGCACTTGAAGCACTTGCCTTTTGGTTGCTTCATTGCAACTGGTTTGGCAACTGAAATACCTGATTTCTTCTTTTTGTTCTTATTCATTCCCTTGAGTTTTCCTTTAGGTTTAAGAGAACTCTCACCAACAAAAAAGGCACTGCCCTGCTTGACTAGAGACTGTTCAGCACTCTCAAGCTCGTGCGTCAGCTGAGTAAGGTCAAGATTCATCTTATTCATATTATAATTCATCTTAAACTGATTGAAGTATTCAAGCAGTGATTGTAAGAGAAGGTCAATTTTTACTTCTTGTTCAAATCTGACCCCATGGTCTTCAGCTTTCTTGAAGTTTGCTATCATTGCCAGACAATGATCCCGCACACTTTCTCCAGACATAATTGTCTTGGTGACTGCATTCAGTGCATTTTGCCTAGCAAAGCTGCTAGACGTAGCAAACATGCCATCAAGAGTCAGGAGCATCACTGCTCCACTCTCAATCATGCTCACTTGCTCCTGGAGGTGACTGGCTAAAATATAGCAACGAACTGCCACATTTGCCTTCTCCCATCTTTCTTTCTCCTGCTAAAAACGTGTTTTTGTTGCCTTAGGCACATCCTCGGCGAGCTGCACTGGTATAGGGGTAGTCAGAACAAAGTTGAGCTTTTCATATTGAAGAACAATATCTAAATTAGTTTTCCATTGTTTGTAGTTTGTACCATCCATAGGTTTTTGGCTCAAGATAGTAGCTAAAGGATTCAATGAAGACATTTTCTGAAAAACAAGCAAACTAATTACAAACAAGAATAACAACAAACAGATATAGCGCTAGTAGATTCTAATAACTACTACTTGTTTATAGTTCAACAATCCATTAGTTATCTTTACAAGGCTTACGATGGGCAAGATACTTGTAAAACTTATATTTTTATTTGGGCCTTCAGTTCCATTGCTAGAGCCTCGATGGGAGGGTTAACAATTTTACCAAAGTTGAATGTATTTAACCATTGTTTACTTTCAAAATTATATTTAATGTCTAAGTGCTGCCGACGATGGGTCGTACAAAACTTTACTAAAAATTTGAAAATATTAAGGTTTAATCTAGCGAAATCTGATTATCCTTATCCGATGGGGCTTCAGCGATAACCATTTCACTAATAAACTCACAATTGGAGCTCGTAAGTTTTAAATTAATTACTTAATTAAAAAAACCTTCACTTATTCAATATTTTAAAATTTAGAATTTTTCAATTTCCAAGAATTGTTTAAATTCGAGTATTCTTTGTTTGATTTCAAAACCTATGTAAGCAGCGGCAAGCCGATGAACGTACAAGCTTAGCTTATCGAAATTTTGAAATCATTAAGGTCCTAAAATCCGATCATGATAGGTAGCTATGCTTTAAACAATCATGATACATGATTGTGGTATGCAGCATGTATTAACACATGACCATTTTAGAAGACCCACAAATTATTCACAATGTAAACAGTTCTCTTAGGAAATAATCTGGATTATTTGTCTTGATTTTAATTATTCAAAATTAATTAATTCAATTATTAATCTAGATTTTCTAACAAAAATCATAATAATTTTTAATTAATATTTGAAAATAATTTTGAATCAAAATAATCCTATAATAACTATCATACTAGTCGTGGAATGACAAAATAGCTATTATGCTAATGTAATTTTCAAGTTATGCAACAATATGGCACCACCTATTATATATGACATGGTATGACAATAAGCATGTTATCATATCATATAATTCATCCACTCATAAAAATAAAGCCATTATAAATTAGACTTTAATTCATGGTTTCCTAGAGAAAAGAAAAATAAATAAATTTACAAATGGGAACTGAAATCTCTTCAACCCATTTTCTTCTTCATTTCAGTTCATAGGTTATGTTTCAAGCCCCTTTATGGTAGCCATGGGCCTAATGTCCCAAAAAAAACAAACTTTGGCAAGAAACCCTAAGTCAACTTTCAAGAACCCTAGCCATCACATCCACTGCGTCGTCACAAACATGGCCAAACAGTAACGAACGTCCTTCTTTGTGCATCTTCTTGATCTTCTTTTATTACAAATTCTGTACAACATTAAAAAAATATACAAGAATTGAAATAAAAATCAAGGAGGAAACCTAATCATATGGGATTAGCCTCCTTGTTACAACCAAAGAAAATACAATCAAATCTCTAACATGGATTAAAGCCAAAAATCCAATAAAGCAATCATTTTTAATGGAAGAAAAATAAAAAGATATGTGAGCATCATACCAATAAACATAGAACCCTAGGTGTCATATTTCATGAAGCAAAACTAATTACATGAAATAATGTAAACAAAAAACTAGATCCACATCCAAACGCACAAGTTGGCTCTGATCAATTGTTGGCATATTAAATACTGCGGAAGCATATAAACCGTTTATGGTTTGGGATGTAACTGATCATCATAGTTTTATGTGTTTACCTCTTGTAACTTTCAACTTGGTTGATTGGTTCTTTGTTCCTAGCAAATCTTCTAAACTATCTCTTGAGGGAGAATGAGTAAGGTGTGTGGTCACCTCTCTGTTTTCTAGGTTTTCTGTCTCTCTATTAATGACCTAAGTATAAGTATTTATATCAGTCTTTGGACTTTTCTAATAGTCTCAGGCCAATTGGGCTCAACTAAAGAGCATTAGGCCCAACATTTTTAAGTCTTGATTTTTATATTTTTAAATTGATGAATTTAGTCTTCTCATTTTATTAGTGACCATGATGAATGCAATAAATTATTTGATTTGTGACAATGTGAAACTTTAATTTATAGTAGGTTTGAATCCTTAGAACTTTCATTTATTAATTCTTTTACCACTACAAAATGATCATATTGCATAGATCGCAATCGCTCAAATTCTTTGCAACCTTAACCCTAAACCTTGACCTCCCTCCAACCTTCACCGGCACCTTTTTTTTTCTTTGCAAAAAGAAGGAAAAAAATATTTACTGAAAACAAAAATTGTAGTACCCAAAAAGGCAACCCTTATATTGCCTTGTGACCCTCACATTATAACAATGAAGAATTTCTCATGTTGTTGCCTTGAGAATTGCATCCTTCGAGTTAGAATGGTGTAAGATGCGCAATCCTTTCTCTGAAGCAACCATTAATCTAAGACTTGAAACCCATAACCTATAATTAGCGATCTTCAAAAGTTCAAATGCCGCTAAGCCCCCAACACTCAATAGGAATATTTGAGAATGTACCAAAAAAATAATGTATAACTTTTACATAATGTACTCAATAGATTAAATATGTATAATGTAACGTACTGAAATTTCAATCTAAAAATATATGTTAATTAGAGATAAAATGAGAAAATACAAAAATGTTTGAAGGAGAATGATCATATTACTCTTTCCCTTGATGCGAGAATTACCATACTATCATTGAAGTGGATATTATAAACATACCCTTGAGGTGAAATTTACAATAATACCCTTAGATATTTTTCTAGAAAATTAAATAAGAAATTACAGAAATGTCCCTGGAATGACAAATGATCCTTAGTAACAAATAAATATCACAAGAAGCATAAGGTAGGAAACTAATGGATCCAAGTGGCAAGTTTAAAAATGTTTAGAATAGATTTAGTCACGATTATTTAACTTAAGGAAAGAAACAAAATTTTAGTAACGTAAAGAGATCTAGCCATGTGGAATATGAGATAAAAGGCTTAAGACTTTAGATGAATGATACCTTATTAGCCATCACCTTAATTGGAAACCGCAGGAAGTACAAATGGTATAAACACTAAAACTAGGTGCAACCACACATGTGTTTATATGTGATTTTAAGCAAAAATCAAAATAAGATGCCAATTTGAAGTGTAAAGGCAAGCTTTCCACGTGAACTCAAGCCATTTTTGAAGGGAATCTTTGCTTTTTGCTTAGTAAGCATGCCTTTAATGCATAAGATTAAAATATCTTTAGGTCATGTGTAACACCCCGTATGCATCCGGTGTATTAACATATTATTTAATTAGAGAAGCGCATAATTAACTTTAATTAAAAACCTCGTGGAAGCATTTTTGAAACCATATTTCTTGATACATTATGTATAGTATGTAAAATCACATCACAACACAAGCCCCTGCTGATCCAGAATAACATAAACATAGGCAGATAACCACAAGTATCACAATCAACTGAAACAGGAGGAATCACAATTACATAACTTAAACAGGTTATGTACATATGCATCATCTGAAACTCGCAGTCTCTATACAAAAGAATAAGCATCCGAGTGCTTTGATCTCAAAGATCCTTCCTCACACGAGGGCATACAAGATATATATATATATATATATACAACACAAAACATAGCATGTGTGCACACACACACCTTCCCTCTACAGGGGTACAAAGCATCATCAGAATATACAAAATAAGGAGCCTCCCTGCTCTCAAAGTGCTGCAACAGTCGTCCCTACTGGGGCCTTTTGCCCTGGGAACCGTCATCTCTGCCAGATGAGTCACCTGAAACAACATAAATCCCACAGGGGTGAGATATACATCTCAGTAAGTTCAGGGTCCTTGGAGGCATCTCCTCCACCCTGGCTCACTTTCCATGACATACGTCATCAAGGCATCACAACACTGGCCTCCCGACCCTCATAACAATACATAGTCAAGTCATCTAGCTCTAATGTATACTGCGGAACTACGCCGCCACGATGCATCATCATCAGCATCAAACCTCAGTGTGAGACCGGAACTCACACCCGTGCCATCCCATCGGGAGCTACCCCTTACGCATGGACGCACGTACATTGCACCTCCGAGAATAGGCTTCAACCACGACGGGACCACCTATCTCTTGGTCTTAAGGGATCATCATCATCACCCAAGAGCAAACCAAGCTAGGAGGTGCGCTCTTCTCTTAGGGAGGTCCATATCTATCTAACTGGCCAGAAGATCTAATCACAGGTATCCATACATACAAGGCATAGAATCATGCATACATATCATTATGAGAAAGCAACACCAATTCAATGCATGCACCATGAATGCAACCATCACTCCCTCGAAGTATGGTGGAACACAGCAGTGGGAAATATCCCCAAGGGACCAAGAACTTACCTGGCAAAGTCGTGCCCTACAGTTCTCTCCCTGATCGGTGGTCTACGCCACTGACACCCTCGGTGTCATGCCCTATACAAGGCACACAAGCTCATATCAAAACCTAAATCAACCATACAAGGCACACAACAACAGTCCTCGACCGTTACAAATGAAAGGAACATCCTTCCTTTCCAAATAAACCCTTAAGTCCTTTATCTTAAGGTTAGCAAAGTTAATCCAATCACTGGACAGTACCTGGACCCTCAGAGGTCCATCTCGGCCTAGCCAAGGCACTAGAATCTCCACAAGACTTAATACAAGCCACAACAAAGAGCTCAAGCTCTATATAGGCCAACTCAAGAATTCACATATGGCTTGAACGATTCTTCTCACACAAGACACTGTTTCTAAAGTCTTCCAAACACATCAAAGCAATTATCATGGCTCTTGCATGTCATAGCATTATCAAGTGACTCACTATACTAGCCACACATGCATATCACAGAGCCAAAAACCAAGGTTCATGAAGCTAACATTTCAGAGTTAATCCTTCATCATAACAACGTTCTAAACATACCTTTCTAAAGGACCCAAGGCTAATTCTAGCTTTAGCAACAGTGGGTCACTATTCATCCCAAACCCCAACTCACAAATTAAACGGTGAAACTCGAGTCTCTTACCTCAAAGACGACAAGGAAGACCCATGGACCACTTCCCCTAGCTTGGGTGTTCGTGAATTGCCTCCGTTCCTCGGAGAACTCGAGTTTTTCGAAGCTCGCTAGAGAAAGGGGTTTCTCCGTTGAGTGGGTTTTAGGGGAAAAGGATGAAGGATTCAAGCTCACAATGTGGTTTCCAACAAGTTTGTGTTTAAAGGGATGTGTTTAGGTCAAACGATGAAGGTGCATGAAGCTTGGAAGCCTCAGCAATGGAGGTGGGTCGCTGGAGGAAGAAGAAGCAAGGGATTTGGGCCAAAATTTCGTAAAATGACCTTTTTATAGTGGGTCTGCCCGAGCTATTGCGCTGATCGCGCCAAGCTCCAGAACCCATGGCGCCAACTGCGCCAACCTCCAGTACAAGTGACGCTACTCGCGCTACTCGCACCAACCTCCAGGGAAGGGCAGGTCTCCAGAGTTTTCCGGCGCCACCAGCGCCGTTCTGGCGCTACATGCGTCAACCTCCAGAACCTGTGGCACTACCCGCGATACTATGGCACTACCCGCGCCACTATGGCACTACTCGCGCCAACATCCAATGTGTCTGGCGCTGATCGCGCCGCACCTCAGACTTGGTTTTCTATAGAGAAATCCTGGCACTATCCGCACGAAATTTCGCGCCAGCCGCGCCAGCCGCGCCAGGCCTGAGGGTCATTATATCATGATTACTTAGTTGCATTAGAACCAAACCAATGACTAACCAGGTTACATCCTAACTAACTCTTATACTATAAATACCTACTTGTTTAAAAAATCTATAGGTGTGCCGAGCTTTCTCTCAATCTCACGTTCACTTTCTTCTTATATCTCTTCACTTCCTTTTATCTCTTCACTTTTGCTTTCATTTTCTCTTCTCTTCTTTTCACTCAAACAACAACCCTTCACCAAAATTACTTATCATTTCTTCATACAAAATCTTCTATTAGAAGATAGCAATTTTACTCCTCAAGCCCTTGAAGCATTCCAGCCGAATATTTTGGTGAGTATTGGTGTTGATACTCAAATGGCTTTGAGCTGAATTTTAAACTATTTTTAGATTTTATATCTTCCTTTATACTTAACAAAAGAGGTGTTTGATCACTCATTTTAAAGCTCAGTATGTCCTTTATGTTACCCTAAAATATGGGACCAAATGGAGCAGTGAACCGTGCCCATAATTTATTTGAACACAAACTGTCCGAAACTGTTCACACCCAAACAACTACTGCCACCTGTTTTTAAAATTTATATCTCTCTCATTTCTTACTCAAATTAGACTTATGATATATGGAATTAAATATATAGATGTGAAATCTAACATATTAAAAATTCAGCCAAATCTAGATTGTGTACTACTTGCAATCGCGAAAACAAGAAAGGATGTGAGTGTTTTATTTTGAGCCTGTTGGCAGATTTAGAGTTTTATTTTTAATACTATATCTAGAGTTTTAGAACTCCAATTGAGGCATGTGATAATTTGTTAGAAAGATTATGGGGTCTAGTTTAACATACTAAAAGATAAGAATTTAATGACTTGTAGATTAGCATAGATTATAGGAAGAATTGAATCATATATGGTGAGAAATCTATACTAAATTATCTTCAATTTGGTATATAGAGCTCTGCATTTGGACCAAAGCACATGAACTTGAGAGATCTCAAAACGACGCTACAAGGTGCTAACAAAGGGATATAGATAGATGAGGGAAGTTTATTGTTTGGTTACAGTTTTTAATACAATAGTTGGAGGTCAGGGAGCCCAATTATGGAGATGTATGTTTGTCCCTGCTGTGTGCTGGTTTTTAAGAAAAATTGTGTTTTTAACTAATGGGATGCGATGAATTTGTTATTGATGAATAAAACTATGAATAATGTTGTTGTTGTAATGATTGGAGTTTTGGAAAAAGCCTTAATTACATATGAGACTCTGCCCAAAATTTTATAATATGTTCTCCTATTTAATTCTTTATTAAATTTTTAGATGGGCATAAGAATTTGTTTTCTATATTGTAGTCCTCCTCTTTAATTTAGAATTTTCCTAAAATATTAGTCTCGTGGTATTATGGATTGTGAATATATGAGATTTGTGTTGTCTGAAAACCTGGGGATCGGAATGTGAATCTCATACATGTGTTATATGTATATATGTGGAATATGATTGTTTGTGATGTTAATAATATTGAAATGAGATGATATTGATATTTATGATGATTATATTGAAATGAAATGATGTTGATGTTGTTGATGATATTGAGATTGAGATGATATTGATGTTGATGATGTTAAAATGAAATAATGTTGATATGGTTGATGATGTTGAAATGAGATAATATAGTTGATAATATTGAAATGAAATGATGTTGATGTTGTTGATAACATTGAGATGGAGATGATATTAACATTGATCATAACATTGAGATGAGATGATGTTGATGTTGATGATGACATTGGTGAGAGATAATGTTGATATTAACAATGTCATTGTATATTGTGTATGTATATGGGGATGCATGACTTATTGGATATCCCTACGAGGGAAGAGTTTACGAATTTTAAGCATCCCTGGAGAGGAAAATTGGGATTGCTTAGAATTCCAATCTCTATCTACGGTCAGTGCATTGATGAGCCCATGTTTCATATTTCATAATTGCATGAAAATAGAATGAAGACAGTATGTACATGTGGTCTTTATGAGAATAAAAATGTGGGTATTAGAAGGCATGTCACTCAGTTTGGAATTCCCTTGAGACTCTTGTTGATCACCATGGGGGGGATGGCCAGTGTACGACAGGGTGACCTTGATAAAACTACTGAATCATTTACCTAAGAGAGAGACTATTTCCTAAGGAATTGTATCACATTGCATTTGAGAGTTGAGTCAGGTGCATGCATCATTTTGAGCATAATTGATTTGAATTGTGAAAAAAGTTGATGACTAGTTTTGTTGAATGTGTGTTGAATTGATTGATTACTGAGAATGATTGTGGTTATCATTATTGTTTTATTTCTAATCATTGTTATATGGTGCTTGTTGACCTTGTATAATAAACTCACCCTTAGAATTTTGTACTGTGTGGTTGGTACTTGTGATGATCATGAACATTCGTTCGAGGGAGTAGATGAGCAACAATAGGTGATATTGGAGAGAGATTCTTTTTGTTGGACCCCCAAACCGACTTGATAACGTTGAAATTTATTTTTGGGAGAGAGGTGTGTTTTGTTATCAACTCTTTCTTAATTGGTTCCTTGATTCTTTTTGGTTGGGCATGAAAATTTCAGGCTTAGATACATGTAAAAAAAAATTGAATTATGTTATGACATGTGAATGATGTATATATATATATGTGTGTGTGTGTGTGTGTATGAAAATTTCAGGCTTAGATACATGTAAAAAAGAATTGAATTATGTTATGACATGTGAATGATGTATATATGTGTGTGTGTGTGTGTGTGTGTGTGTGTGTGTTTTTATTTACATACTTGTGCATTTTGATGAATGTATTATCACAAAAAATTTACTCTCGTTCTCAAAATAATCAAATTAATGGAGTTTTCATTTAAAATTTGAAAATTACACATTTAGAGTAATGATATTGTAGCGACGAGGCGGGTCATTGCATATAACATTTTTTTCTCATTATTTATCTCTCTTTTTACTTAATTATTTATCTTTTAATTAATTAGTAATTAATGTTTGGAGAATGTACCAAAAAAAATATTTGAAGAGAAAATAATTAATGTAAATGAGTGAATTTCTCCAATCTTAATAAGGGAGAGAAAGAGTTACTTTAATGAATTTCTAGCATTTATTAATTTTTGTTAAAAATTGTTAATTAATTAAAAGTGTTTTAAGAAAAATAATACCATGTATCTAAAATTAAAAATAGATTTTAGAAAATAAACAAATAATTTATTGAAAAGAATCTTGTAAAAAAGACAAGAACAATCAATAAATTTATTACAAATAATAATTTGTAATTTAATGACACTACATATATTCTAATTAACTTTTTTATTATTAATGTACATCTTAACTTTACGCAAATATTAAATATACAATAACAAATTGTTGGAGGGTGCCAACTATCCTATAATAAATATATGCATTAAATGAAATAAAAATAAAAGAATTTATTAAAAAGTTAGAATTTAATTTTCATATATTGTTAATATAAAAAAATTTACATTATCAATCAATTAGAAATCAAAATAAATATAATTTTAGAGTCAATTATTATATGGTTAAATTAATTTATATGTCCTTATACTTTTACTAAAATTTCAATTAGGTCCTTAAACTTGTTTCTTTTAATTGGGTCCCTAAACTCCTATATCCTATTTGTTTTTCAATTCAATCTCTCATTTACCTGTTATGAAAAATTAATTGTAAAGACCTAATTAGAGTTGCACGCAAGAAATCAATATTTCTTGAGTGCATTATAAGTACAATTGAGTTAATGAGAATTTTCTATAAAGTTTCTATCTTTACATCTCTATTCAAGTTAGGTATTCTTTTATAATTATTTAACTTTACAAAAGGTTGAGACTTTACATAAAACTATAACAATTGATTCAATTGTACTTACAACACACTTTAAAAACATTAATTCACTTTTTTGCACCTCTAATTAAATGGGAGGACAATTGAAAAAAAAAATTGTTGAAGGACCCAATTAAAATAAAGAAGTTCAAGAACCTAATTATTTTTTTAAAAAAGTATAGGAACCCAAAAAGTAATTAAACCTTATTATAAAAGTTAACAAATTTGTCATATAAGGGAATCATAATGTTTGTACACCAATGACTTGTGATTAAATAACAACAAGAGAACCAACAAGTCATTGGTATAAGTTATATTGAACTTGATTTTCCTAAGCAAGGTGTCAAGTTCGAGTCTTGTGGATAAAAAAATGTGATTGGGAGGAGATAACCTATTAAAGGTGATCAACCAGATTTCCTTACGAAGATTAGTAATCAATTTGTATCAATAACATGATTAGTCATCACTCTGTCACAAAGTGTTAATTTATTATATCAGAGACTAACATAATACAATTTTCAAAAAAAATATTTTTAAATTTCAGAGACTAAAAAAAATATACCCTAAATTCATAAACTAAGAACACTAATTAAGAAGAAGAAAAAACAATATAATAATTTATACCATAAATATACAAACATTTACCACACAAATGCTTATTTTACACTTTTTAATAATTAAAATATTTAATAAATATATTAAGTATATTTATTAATATTCTTTAAATAATTATCAACAAGAATTAACAAGAAATTAAAAAGAGTGACCTAAAATTAGCAATTAGCATGATAGAATAAAAAAATGATAAATAATAAAATAAAAAAACAACTTTCAATTTCTCAAATCCCAATGTGTCTCTCATTAACAGACGATTCTACGTTTCTGCCTTCAAAATCGTGTTGAAACACACCCTGAAACGGTTTTTGAAGCAAATAAGTTGAAACGATGAGTCAACTCAATAAACTCGGTTGACTCGGCGAGTTTACCGAGTTAACTCAATTTTTTTATAAAAAAAAATATTATTTAAGCTTTTTTTTTCGACGCTGATAGCTTTCCTCAACAACTTCTCCTCCCGTGTTGGGTCTCTGAGAGAAGAGAGACCTCTCCTTTCTTGGTGGTGCTGCTGGGCTGTCTCTCCTTCTTCCTTCTTCCTACTTTGTTTGCTACCCTCGATCTGCACTTTCTTGGCGTTGTTGCCGCTGCATCTTCATCATCAGGTAGGTGCCTTCACTCGCTTTGCTTCATCTATTCTTCTTTTTTCTTTTCTTTTTTTCTACCCTTTTTTTTGTGACTTTCGACCCTCTCACTCAACAGGCTTCATCTATTTCTTCGTATCTGATCTATTTCTTTTCTTTTTTTTTCTACCCTATTTTTTTGTGACTTTCGACCCATTTCTTTCATCCCCTTTTTCTTCAGGTTGCATTTCCCATTTTGAATACATATAAATGCATTTTTTTTTTGGGCTATTGATTTTTTTTCCTGCCAATTGATTTATTTTTTATCTATTGTTTTTTGGCTGAGATTATTTCTTTGAACTTTGATTAAATATAGTTTGGAATTATATGGCTTCATCAAGTGTTGTTGGTAGTAGTACTAGTAGTAGCACTGCGACTTCTTTAAGTGTGAGTAACACTACTGTTGGAAGGAAGAGATTGCCTAGAAATGCTCCTGGAAATAAGCAAGATTCTGGATGGAAGCATTCAATTGAAGTTTCGGGAACAAAAAAAGCTTAAATGCAAGTATTGTCCCAAAGTAATATTTGTTGGGGTTTTTCGTGTGAAGCACCATGTGGCTGGAACATTTAAAGATGTTGAACCATGTATAGCGGTGCCAGAGGAAGTAAAAATAGAGATGTTGAATCTTCTTATTGGTGAAAACAATAGGAATACCCACAATAACCAAGAGGGGGAGTGAATTGGTTGAAACTTGGTCTTTTAAAATTTATTTATCAAATCAGAGTTAAGGATCTTTATCACTTTTAAAACCAAAAATGTTTTTACTCAATCAAATTACTCAGCTCAAAAAACCAATAGCTCAAAACATAACGTGTTGGATAATGATAATGAAACCAAGAATAAATGAACAAGATGACTTGTAGAGATAAAGATAAAGAAAATCAACACAAGCAATTTATACTGGTTCACTTTACAACAGAAGCTACATCCAATTTCTTCTAATCAACACTAGATTAGAGTTCCATTATTATAAATTTCTGTTCTTAAGCTTTACAACAACCTCTCTTTATCAACACTAGATAAAGATCATAAATCAAAAACCCTATTAGACTTCTAAGGAACAAGAGCGAGAGAACACTACTCTAACCAAAGCTTCAAGAACCCATTTACAATAGCATCAAATAACAGAAATTCCAAAACAAAATTACAATCAAAGATTATGGAGAGAAACAACCTGATGATCCAATGAATGTGAATGCATATGAATTACCAATCAAGGTTGAATAGCAGAAAACAGAATTTCAGAACATGCTCTCCATTAAACTCTTGAAGTTTCTTGCCCAAAAATCATTAAATAGCTCATGATTATTAAAGAGTGGGACAAGAAGTTAGAGAACCCAGAAAATCATTTTCAAACTCTTAGAAGACTTGTGTATACTTAGAAAATACGAAGTGTTCAAGTTAGAAAACAAGCCAAGCATTCCTTCTATTTATAACAAAATTTTGTAAAAACCTGTAATCGATTACATACTCCAAATAATCGATTAAAACGCATATGTAATCAATTAAATTGTCACTTAATCAATTAAAGTGTTCAAGGCACATTCTGGGTTTCAACAACGAACAAAATAATCGATTAAACCGAGCTGTAATCGATTAAATAAGAAAAGTTCAGTTTCAGAAAATATTCTATGTAATCGATTACAAATAATGGTAATCGATTAAAGCAACAAAATAAGCTTTTTCAAATGGCCTATGTAATCGATTACGAATGATGATAATCGATTATCACATCAAGGCACAAAATACATTTTACACTATGTAATCAATTACAATAAATGTGTAATCGATTAAAACATTCAGCAAAACTTTCTAGTTTCAAATACGAGCCAAATAATCGATTAATCCGATAGGTAATCGATTAAAATGTTCATAGAAGCTTTCTAGTTTGAAACATGAACTGAATAATCCATTAAAATGCCATGTAATCGATTAAAACAGTAAAATTATATTTTTCCAAAAACATTACTCAATTAAATCCTTTTTCAAATAGTTAGTAGCTTTGACGTTTTAATGAAAATCATTTAAGCATGTTAATGAGTATGTGAATGCAATGCAATGATCAAAAGGTTGTCTTCTCCTACATTTTATTTGAATTACAATTTTCAAGGCATGTGAAAAGTTCAAAACAATCTTCTAAATCATAGGTTTCATTCTTCATGTTGCTCCCCCTATATCCAACAATTGGAGCACAACAACAAAACCAATTGCAAAAAAATTTGGAGTGCAATGCGCAAGAAGTACAAGAGGAAGCTGTTAGTGGTGCTAGTGGTGGCTCCGATATTTTCAAGAAAAGCAGAACATCTATTCCTGTAACCCTCAACACCATATTCAAGAAGAAATTAAGGGAGGAGGCATGTCTTGACATTTGTACTACTGTGTATAACAATGGAATTCCTTTCAATTTTATGAATAACGATGATTTTAAAAAGATGTGTGAATCAATGCCAAGCATGGACCGGGTTTCAAACCACCATCTTATCATGAGTGTAGAGTAAAATACTTGAAGCAAAAATATGACGTGACAATGGCTATTGTTGATACACATAAGGCTCTATGGAAGAATACTGGATGCACAATAATGACTGATGGGTGGACTGATAAAAGAAGAAGAACAATAATCAATTTTTGTGTGCATAGCTCTATGGGAATTGTGTTCCTTAAGTCCATTGATGCACCTCATATCACCAAAACAACTGACAAGATATTTAAGATGATTGATCAAGTGGTAGAGGAGGTTGGTGATGAAAATATTGTCCAAGTTGTGACGGACAACGCTGCAAATTATAAAGTAGTTGGGGCTTTGTTGATGGAGAAAAGAAAGAAAATATATTGGACACCTTGTGCTACTCATTGCATTGATTTAATGCTAGAAGATCTAGAGAAGAAAATACCCATCCATAAAGACACAATTTACAAGGGGAAAAATTACAACTTATATATTCAAGAACATCTCTCATTCCAATATTGCACAACTTCATTATTGGCAAAGATTTGATTAGACCTCCATGACTCGCTTTGCCACATTATATTTGACTTTGAAATGCCTCCATGGCCACAAACTTCCTATAAAAAGAATGTTCATGTCAGATGAATGGAAGAATAGCAAATATGCAAAGTCAATAGATGGAAAATTTATTGAAGATATAGTGATGGACAAAAATTTTTGGAAAAGGGTTGAGATTTGTTTGATAGGGGCACTTCCTTTGATTGAAGTGCTTCGATTGGTTGATTCAGATGATGCAGTCATGGGCTCTATTTATGAAGCAATGGATCGTGCCAAGGAGAAAATGGAAGAGAATTTAAAAAAAAAACCTACATTGTAAGTTATCAATTAATTTGTTTATTTCAATGTTATAGACATTTTTAACTCAAAATTAATTCAATTGTTATATTTTCATTTTTTTAGTTATCAACCTATTTAGGATGTCATTGATGCAAAATGGGAGAGGCAACTCCATAGGCCTTTGCATGCTGCAGGCTATTACCTTAACCCAAAACAACATTATTCTCCTACATTTAAAGTTGATTATGAAGTAAAGGTTGGACTATATGATTGTTTAAAAAGGATGGTGGTGGATGTAGCTGTAGAAAAAAAAAATGATGAGCAAATGGAGGAATTCAAGCATCATCAAGGTCTTTTTGGGACTACATTTGCTATGGATGGAGTTGAAACCAAGAGTCCAACAACATGGTGGGAATCTTATGGTGATGGTGTTCCAAAGCTCCAAAAATTGGCTATTTGTGTGCTTAGCTTGACATGTAGTTCCTCTCTGTGCAAGCGAAATTGGAGTACTTTTGAGATGATATAATTTTAATATGAATTGCATTTTATTTCAAAAATATGATATTAGTCTAGTGTTAAATTATTCTTTTCTTGCGTTTGAAGCAGGAGAAAATGAATAATGTTGTTTTTGTGATGACTAACTCAAGATTAAGCAAGACAAAACATAGAGTGTCTCCTCAAATTGATTATAACTTTGATGACATTGAGTCAGATGATGATTGGATTGTGGAACCAACATATGAAGAATTTTTGGAAAATGTTGAAGAAGATCAAGATTCCCTTTGACTTGGATGATCCAAATGAAGAAGAGGGAAACTTGAATTATTTGGAAATTCCCGATTTTATTGGTGAATTAAATAGTGGGGAAGGGGATGAAGAAGATGATATTGACTTAGACTCTAATAACTTAAATTAGAGATGTTAATTTCTTTTATGATTTTATTATCTTGGTGTTTTGATTTTAGTATGTATTATGATGACTACGTTTGAACTTATTTTATTTTCTTAGTATTTGAACTTAAATTTGTGATAACTTGTGTATTGGTGTGTTTTAGTTATAAATATGTTGGATATTTATTTATTTTTGTATATGTAATAAATTCTTAAATTTCATTTATATTTCACGTTTTTACATTTTTACTCACTCTATCATTTTTTTTGTGTTGAAACTAAATTTTAACAATACTGGTCTCTCTCTCCCTCCCTCGTTTTGTTTGGGAATTGAAATTTTGAAAAGTGACGGGAGAAGAACGTGCAAGTTTTTAACTCGAGGACGTGAAATTCAAAACAGAAGAGAACGATACACCCCCGAAAAAAAATATACGAGAGAGGAGGAGGACACGTGGCGAAAGTTGATAAGGGAATCCAAAGAATCTATCAACCGAATGAATAAGCGCGGCAACGCCAACAGTAGCGAGTGGGAAGCATGTCTGTCAGTGGAGTGGAGAATTTCAAACGTACTAACTAAAATATTACGTACTATTATTATACACAGCTTTTAATTTCTGAATAAAAAATGTGCATTATTATTTTGGATGCATTCACTTTTTATACGACGATATTGATATAGAATTTTTTTTATTTTGTGAAAAATTATCATTAAAAATCAAAGATAACATTAAAAATTTAAAATAATTCATACATTATATTTAATCAAATCAAGTTAAATTTTTTTTAATTTTGTCAAAATTTTAAATAATTTTTTTTAATTACAATATTTTAATAATAAGACTCGAATTTGATATTAAATTAAATAAATATATTTTAGTATTACTCAAATCAACTATTTATTATAAATCAAATAATAAAAAAATAGATGAAAAGATGAAAGAAAGAGTGAGCGTATATTTATAATATTTTTTAATTGTTTTAGTTTTAGTTTAATACGTAATTTCATGATTTATGTAATCATATTGTATTTTTTAAAGAGTATTGGACAAAACCTTTTTGTTTGAGTGCCATTATGAATTGTCGTAAGCCACGACTCCATCCAACCTGTTGCAAGGTCCTGCCAGCAACAAAGCAGGAAGCACCATCCCTTCGACCCCCACGAAGTTTCATTGTCCACTACATACAAGAAGCATGTCATGCCAAAGATACGAGTATAAGATGAGAGAATTTTAATTAACTACATAATAGATATTGTTAAAATTAAAAATTAATTTAAATAATTTTGACTATTTAGCTTAATTAATTTTTATCTTAATTAGACCTCTTCATTAGGGATGGATGCAGGTTTAAATCATATGAGGGTCCATATATATAACTGGCATAGTGAAATAATCGTGAGATCGAGCAATGGTGAGAGGTTTATAAAAAAATATTTGGATTGAATTGATATGTAAAGATTGAAATTCTGACAAATTTCTCACAATTAATTGAGTTGTGCTTATAACACACCTCATAAATTTACAAGTCAAATTAGGTGTCTTTAGTTAATCTTTCATAAAGATAATTAGATGAGAGGATCCAATTTAATTAAAAAAATTTAGGTACCCAATTAAAAAAAATCGAATACCGAATTGAATTTAGTAAAAGTATAAAGATTCACAGAATAATAAAACTTTTTTTACAGAAAAGTTAAACTTTTTTAATTATTTGGAAAATTAATGTTTTGATTAGTGATTTTTTTAGTAAAAGAAGGTTTAAAATATTTAATTGATGGATTTTTCTTTTTAGATCAGGTTTAAAGAACTTAATTCGATCAAGAAAAGCTTAAAAATCTATATAATACACATAATAATGTAAATTAAAGAGATAAAAATTACAATTACGTCTTAAAGATTCATAAATTAATTATAGAGATGCATCAACAAAAAAGAAAAAGAAAAGACAATCCTTGAACTGAGAAGCAAAATCGGCATGCTTGATGAATAGTATCACAGGGTGGAACATCTACTCTCAACTTTCTAGTTTCATACTTTCCATAATTTCCAAAGCAAGAACATACACTGGCCAACTGTTCCTTGTAGTACTAGTTTATTATTTTAACAACCCAATCAAGTGTGAACCATTAATCACTAATTCACCACATTCCGATATAATTGGAGAAAGCACCAGAAGGGAAAACAAATAGGTAAACCTGAATCAAAGCTGTAAAAAAAAAAAAATATGACTCAAAATATGTTGTCTCACTAATGCCTGCAACTAAATTTATAAGTTAGAAATATAAGGTTCATTCAGTACTTAAGAGTGAAGAGAGAAGAGAGATCACGAGTTCAAATCTCCGATTAATATATTTAACAAAAATTATAAAAAATTAAGTTTATAAGCCTATTAAGATGTGATGCATGATGCAAAATCAAATTAATTAAAAACAAATGACAAAGTCAAACTTTGTTGCAAATGATTTGAATATGTTTATTCGCTTGGCCTTGGAAAAGAAAAGAAAAAAAATTCTCTATCAGGCATCAACTGTGCATCTTCTTAATTCATTGCCCACGTAATTCTTCATCTAACTTCAATCAAAAACATCTGGCAATAAAAAATGATAAAATATATTAAATGTGCTCGCATAGGCTCATAGCAATTCTCTACTTTCATAGAAACATTTGACCAGGTCAAAGGGTTGATGTACAATCCAATTTCCCTAGGTTTGAATTTGATTCTTTCAATTTGAACCTGCCTTGTGGGGCTTTTGTTATAATGTATGATTTTTCTTGAAATATTGAGGCAAAAAGGAGAGCGTTGGTTGAGATCCTTCAAGGTTGAAACTATATACCAAGTAACACCAATGGATGCTCTTAAATGTGGCTTTTCTTCAGTACCATAGGGAAATAAAAAAGCATCAATTGTCCGATTTCACAAAAAGAAAATACCTAATGTGATTAAATATTGCGCTTGCTTTCTTGGATATAAGCTTTATCGTTTCCACGAATGTCTTTTATATTCTTGATATTTCCTACACGCATCAGATATTGCCAAATATTTTATTTTACATAGGCAAAAACAAAGTGCCTTAGGACATGGTTACTGAATCTTTTTGGGTAACGACATGGTTACTGAATTTTTTGGGTAGAACATTAATATAAATATTATTATCTGGAAGACCACGCCATTTGTTTTGGTGAGAAAAGATCACGTCATTATGATCAGCCAATAGGGGGCGAATAATATGATTGATGAACACGTTAGAGAAGTTAGAGTCTTCACGGCTATACGAAATTCGTGAACTAAAATTGATCTAAATCGATTCAAATAGTTTAGGTTAAGTCATTTATGTAGTTGGGTCATAATCAAATCGATCAAAACCGTTCATATACGGATTAGATCACGGATTTAGATTTATAGATCCGATTAAAACCGAATTGAATCGATCAAAATCGATAAAAAAATTTAGAGTTGTTTGGTTTGACTTTAAATATTGTTAATATTAAAATCTCAAATGTTGGAACTGCAAATGTTTATAGTATTAATGAATCATATTTTATTCATTTGTTTAAGAAAATTTGGTTGTAACAATTCTGGTTGCACCAAAGCTTATTGTAAGAAATTATTCTGTAGGAAATAGTTTTGATTCAGACATTATAGTAAATCTTGTTGAAGAATATTTTATTTTAATTTGTATTAGTCTATTTTAGAATATTATGTTGATGGTATTAAATGAATCAATTTTACTACTTTCAAACATTTGAGAATATTGTGTTAGGGTAACTAGTCATTTTCATTCTTGAATGTGTAGATTAATGACAAATTAGTCCTCAAAAGATGAAAATTCAAATTTTAGTCCAAAAGTGAAAAAAGTGCAAAAAATTCATTCATATGTTACTGTTAATGTTTTCATTGGACTAATTTGTCAGATTCCAAATTTCGTTTCATTTAAGGATAAAATATAATTTAGTCTTCATCTTTTCCTTTTTTTTTGTGCTAACCTGTAAAATATAATTTATTTTTTCCATTGGACCAACACACTTGATTTTGTTCTAACTTGTAATTCAACACCTACAGGTGATACAAAAACAAGTAAAAGATGTGTTTTTGGTAAAAACACCAAATTGATGACAACTTTTACAACGTGAAAAAGAACCAGGGAAAAGGATATATAGAGAGAGAAAAAACACGGATGAATATTCTACGATACTATTATGTTCCAACAATATGCCAATGATCTCAGTAATTGAGAAGATAAGCAAATAGTTGTAGCAAATTTGTAATACGTTTAAATGGATATACTAAATTGCATTCTGGGACGAAAATGACTATTCACCCTAAATTGCATTTTATCCTTAAATGAAACAAAATTTGAGATCTGACAAATTTGGCTAATGGAAACTTACTGACATTTTGGTCAAATGGAAATTTACTGACATTTTGATCCAATCTATTCTCCAGCCATGTTGACAATAATTTTTGTGACATTTTCGTCCCTCTGTACCACGTAGTCTTTTTCATTAACGGTAACATACAGAAGTTAACGAATGAATGAATTTGTTACACTTTTTCCCTTTCAAGGACTAAAATTTGAATTTTCATCTTTCAGGGACAAATTTGTCAGGTCTCCACAAATTCAAGGAAAAAATGGTTATTCACCCTATTGTGTTAATTGTATTGAGTATTTGGATGAATCATGATATAAAATAGTATTTCTAAGAAAAAAAATCAAATTTAAATGATAACCTATTAGCCTGAACCAAACTGTTCATGAATGGGTTGAGTTGAGTTTCAAAAAAAAATTCTGAAATAGAATATGATCATACAATATTAGAAATGTCTAATCCTTGATTTGACAGTTTAACCGTTCCTTGATTTTATGAAATAAATTAAGAGTGTTGGCACTTTTCCAGTTTATGTTTTGCAAAATGACATGTATACATCAAGTAGACATACAAAATAGACCATATAATATATGAGAAGTGATCAAACCTTAGGACACTTGGTAAACATGATAGAAACAAGTCATGTGAGAGTGCAAGATAAACTCTCACATGTGTTAAAATACTTGTAATGTTCTAATTTATTAACACCATAACAAAAATATCTAAGAATGAGTTTGTTGAATGTTCTGGACTCTAATCCATGGAAGGGTCCACCTTAACTGCTTTTTTGTTTTGGAATCCTTTACGTTTTCTTTCATTTTCCTAAAAACAAATAACAACCAGACCTTTTCCCATTAGGTGAATAGACTAAATAGATTAAAAAAGTCCTACGTTGCTGTGTGTCAAACTATGTTTATAGTAAAACTATTGACCTCAAAATCCTTGTTAATGATTTCGCTTATAATTTTTCTTGGTCTCTTTCTATTTCTCGCTTAAAATCCTTGTTTGACCCCAAAACCCCACCACTGCCCTAAAATCCCAGCTCGCCTACCACTTTTTATAACACTACAACTCAACACCGTTTCTGTAAAAGGCTCCCTTGTTCCAACTCAACCCTTGCACTTTTCTTTGGTACCGTGTAGCTGAAACATCAACGCTTCAGTAACCTTTGAACCTGAAGCCAATCCAACATCCTTGGCCACTCTCTTTTCTGGGGTCATTGTCTCTGTTGAGTGCCTTATTGATACCCATGTGAGAACAAATGCAGCCAGGCATCCAAGGCAAAATGAATTTCAACAAATCCCATCGTAAAGAATTTCACATGACATAGATACCATGAAAACTTGAAGACTCACCCTTCTTAATAATTAAGTTAATGCAACATGGACATATCACTTGTTTTGAATGGTGAGGCAAACAATTATGAAAATTAATGCCCTTGGAATTTCCTTCAATATGGTTTTCTAGCATGAAGCATCATATCTTTCCAAAAACTCAGGCTTTTAAGCATTACCAGTAATCTCCACAGAAATATGAACCATTGGAGAAATGATGAAACCTGCTGATATCTCTGACAATGATATTTCTTTCTGTAACCTTAGAAATAAATTTTAATGCAGAAGGGCAATCGGAGCAAACTCTTAAATTTTTCTTGACAATGATTGGCATCCCAGTTGGACAAGTTAGTAATGAAAATGCCACGGCTAGCCTCTCATTGTGATAACGAAGAAGCTTCTCCTTCAAATTGTCATCCATTTCAATTAGAATTGATTCTGTTTGAGGAACATACCTGATTCGCTTTATCTGATCAAGAAGACTATCAAGTTTTTTCATAAATTTCTTTCTTTTGACGATGAGACCAGTCTTCAACCCCAAACACATGGGTTTTATTTCTAATATCAACCCAACTATAACCTGGTAACTTGTTCATGTTGCCATCTTTTATCATCTTCCTCAAACTTCATACATCTTCCCATTGTTTTTCTTTTGCGTAAATATTTGAAATCAAAACATGAGCCACACGATTTTCAGGTTCAAGCTTCATCAATTTGTTAGCTGCAAGTTTGGCCCTTTCCATGTCCCCATGAATTTTACAAACCCCGTGAAAAGAACACCAGCCAAAGGCATTTGGTTCAAAAGGCGTGTTATTTATGAAGTTTTATGCTTCTTTAAGCTTTCCAGGTCTACCTAGCAAATCAATAGCACAACTGTAATGCTTTTCTTTAGGGACTACCCCATAAATCTTCTCTATGGAATTAAAGTAGTTTAACCCGTCCTCAACCATTCCTGCATGGCTACATCCTTTTAAAAGGTTAACAAATGTTACTGCATTTGGTTTTAGTCCCCTATGGATCATCCCATTTAAAGTTTCAATGGCATTTCTTCCTAAAGCATGGTGAGCAAAAACACTCACTAGTGTATTCCATGCTATTTCATTTAGGATTTTCAATCTCATCAAACAATTGGATTGAGTGGTCAAACAACCCACACTTTCCATACATATCAACCAGTGTTGAGGAAACAAAAGGGTCTCTATCAAAGTTGAATTTTACAACTTGGCCATGGAGCTGGCTCCCATGTTCTAGCTTTGCTTGGTTAGCACAAGCCTTGATCAAGCTAGTGAATGTAAATTCATTGGATTCAATTCCCCTCCTCCGCAAGTCAACAAAAGTGCTTAAAGCCTTCTCAATTTGATCCATATCAAGATAACCATCAATAATAGAAGTCAAAGACACTATATTTCTACAACCAAAATGGCTTTGGAAGACATTTGAAGCACTTACCATATCTCCAGATTTTGAATACATAACTGTCAATGCATTTCCTACAAAAGTCTCGCTTTCAAATCCTAACTTGATAATGGTAGAATGAAGGGACTTCCCAAAACTAGAAGCTTTAAGTGCACTGCAAGCACTCAAAGCGCTACGAACATGCTGATCAATAGAAACACCATCAGTGACCATTTTCTTTTAAGTTGTTAAAGCTTTCTTAAAATCTCCATTTTTCACAAAGCCATCAATCATTGACGTCCACAATACTGCATCCTTACAAGGCATTTCCTCAGAAACTTTACAAGCATCAGACACCTCCCCACACTTTGAATACATATCATTCAAATTACTAACCACAAACAGTTCATAGCCAAACCCACATTGGACAACGAGACAGTGCACCTGTGTACCAAACTGAATTGCCCCAAGTGAGGCACAAGCTTGAAAGTGCAAATTGTGCGGCTATTTCTCCTTCATAATTTTATTGTAATATGAGACTTTTAAAATGAGTTTATTTTGAAACTAATTATATTTTAAAAAGAGTTTATTTGGTGTTGTTAGCAGCGATGGTGGTAAGAGATACCAGTGGTGGTTACGGTGGCAGTGGCAGGAGAGGTTGTGGAGGCACTAGTGGTGGTAGCGATGTCGATGTTGTTGGTGGTAGTGGTGCTGGTGGGGGCTGAAAATGGTAGCGTTGACAGAGGTGGTACTGGTGATAGCAACAGTGGTGGTGGTGGTGGCAGCAGTAATGCTGGTGGTGATGACGGTGACAATAATGGTAATGGTGGCAATCAATGGTGGCAGTAGTGGTGGTGGCTGCAACATTAGTAGTGGTGGTGGTGATAGGAGGTATTGGTGGTGGTGGTGGTGATAGATGGTATTGGTGGTGGTGGTGGAAATGGCGGTAGTAGTAATGTTGGTGGTATCGGTGGCAATAATGGTGGCGATGACGATAGTAGTGGTATCAGCTAGTGGTGGTGGTAGTAGTAATGTCGGTGGTGGTGGTGGTAGTAGTAATGTCGGTGATGTCAATGGCGATGGTGGTGGTGGTAGTGGCGATGGTGGTGGCAGGAAATAGTGGCGGCGGTGGTGGCGATGATCTATAATAGATAGAAGTGAGATTTGCTTATTTCCTTAGAGGAAATCCCTTGTATAAAAGAAAATTTGTCTTTATGCAGTGATATACAAAACCCTGTTGTAAAAGTCCAACAAGTGGTTGGCAAGATGAATGGGTTATTGGTCTAGCTGGTGGCTAGGATTGAATTCTAGTGGGTTGCTGACAAGTTGTGAAAATCCATTGGTTGATTGGTCTAGCAAGTGGCTAGTTATGTTACTGAAAAATCTTATCTTGAAAGGTGAGGACTGGACGTAACCCAAGGTTGGGGTGAACTAGTATAAAAATCCTCTGTGCATTTTCTTCCTTTTGTCTTTTTTTACTATGGTATTTTTGGATCCACGTCAAATAATTGATTTTTGAACAACAAAGCTTGACATCACTGTTTTTAAAAGTAACCAACACCTAAGTGTTTTCATCTAAACCTTTTCAATTAAACAAACATATTGAAACTTGGTTCTGAGCTGATAAAATATATTTTCTAGAATCTGTTGTATTTTCATTCTGAGCTTATAACAATTCTTCATTCTGAAATAATATTTTCTGAAGTAAATCAAAATCACCAGAATTTACAAAAAAGATTCTAAATTTCTGAAAACACAATTCAACCCCCCTTGTGTTATTTTTGTCACTTCATTAAGTAGATATAAATTTGTGTATCTTATGAAACACAAGTTAAAAATCTTTGATAAGTTTAAGGAGTTCGAAAACTAGGTAGAAAACCAACTAGGCAAGAGTATTAAGGCAACCCACTCCGTGGTGGTGACTACTTAAGCCATGAGTTTGATGACTATCTAGAAGAGTGTGGGATTATATCTCATCTCACTCCACCTGGAACACCGCAGTGGAATGATGTGTCTGAGAGGAGGAATCAAACTTTGTTGGACATGGTACGATTTATGATGAGTCATTCAAACCTCTATAACTCTTTCTAGGATATGCATTACTTATAGTTGCTTTCATACTTAATTGTGTTTCGTCTAAGACAGTTGAAAAGATACCATATGAGATATAAATAGGCCGAAGGCCTAATACATCTTTTATAAGAATATAAGGTTGTCATGTTTATGTGAAACGTATGATTCAAATAAACTAAAACTCAAATCGGACAAATGTGTTTTTATAGGATACCCTAAGG
This sequence comes from Glycine tomentella, assembly GCA_007407185.1. NCBI lineage: Eukaryota > Viridiplantae > Streptophyta > Magnoliopsida > Fabales > Fabaceae > Glycine > Glycine tomentella. The sequence continues at coordinate 105,037 of PYAF01005988.1, forward strand.
AAACTAAGGGATACTATTTCTACAACACCTCAAAAGACAAAGTGTTTGTTGCTAGGCCAGGAGTATTGCTTGAGAAGGAATACATCTCCAATAGAGCTAGTAGGATGAACACAAAGCTTGGATTATTGTCGAATTGGCCATGTCTCTAACTTGAGAGGTATTGGCTTCTGCTCATATAATAACCCTGAGTCCTAGCGCGTACGGCGCGAGTTTTGGGCGCAAACAGTGCTGGATTCTGTAGAATTCTTCTGTAGAATCCTTCTGCAAAAATTTGTCGCGCTCTTGGCGCCAGAGTGGCGCGATCAGCGTCATAGTTTTGAGTTGTGGCGCTCCTGGCGCCACAATCTCTGGAGTTCAGCGCTGATGGCGCGAGTGTGGCGCTCGAAGCGTCATAGGTTCTGGTGGTTGACGCCTGGGGCGCCAGGTTGGCGCGAGTGGCGCCAGACCATCCAGAAGACCTGTTCTTCTTTGCAGCGGGCGCGAGTGGCGCCAATGTGGCGCTGTAGGCGCCATTGACCTTGGATGTTGGCGCTCTTGGCGCGGGAGGTGGTGCTCTTGGCGTCAGATTTTCTGGAGGTTGGTGCTCTGGGCGCGGACGGCGCCATGGTTCCTGGGAGCTTGCGCGATCAGCGCGGCAGCTCTGACAGGACCATTATAAAAGGGGGAAAGTCGCGATTTTGGAGAGAAAACACTCATTTCTTCTTCCTCCAGCACCCCACCTCCATTGGAGAAGCTCCAAGCTTTATTCCTTCACCATAGTTCACCAAATCAAGTCCCTTAAACACCTTTCGTGATGGAAAACACTTGTAGAGCTTGAATCCTTCCTCATTCTCCCTTCAAACCCACTCATTTTGAGAACCCCTTTCTCAAGGGAAGTTCGTAGAACTCGATTTCAGCGAGGAACGGCGGCGATTCGTGGTTACCCAAGCTAGGGGGAGTCGTCCTTGGGCCTTCCTTGTCATCTTTGAGGTAAGAAACTCGAGATTCACCACTTGTTTTATGAGTTGGGGTTTTGGGTGAAAAGTGACCCACTTGTGATAGAGCTAGTATTAGCCTTGGGTCCTTTGGAAACATGTGTTTAGAATGTTGTGAGGATGTAGGATTAGCTCTCAAACGTGAGTTTGGTGAACTTTGATTTCTTGGCTCTACATGATGCATGTATAGTGATATGCTGAGTTGCTTGGCTATGTTTTGACATGCAAGAGCCTTGGTTTGTGGCTTTGATGGCCTTGGGAGGCTTGTGGAACGGTGTCTTGTGGGTGAAAGAACCGTTTAAGCCATGTGTGAGCCATTGAGCCTTGGGCTTATGTAGAGCTTTGAGCTTTTGATGTTGGCTTGCACCGAGTCTTGTGATGACTCAAGTGCCGTGTGGGCATGAGGTAGACCACCGAGGGTCTATGATATGGCTTTGAGTGTTGAGCCTTGATGAACCTTAGGTTAGATGACCTTGTGGTTTTGGAAAGGATTGTGATTCCTTTCATTGAAGCGATTGTGCACCGTGTTATGCTTGTATGCCTTGTATGGCTATGTGGATGTTTGATACATGTTTGTATGCCTTGTTTAGGGCGTGACACCGTGGGTGTCAGTGGCGTAGGCCAAGGAGCAAGGGAAGAACCACAGAGCTCGGCTTTGCTAGCTAAGTTCTTGGTCCCTTGGGGATGTTTCCCACTTGCTTGTGCTCCACCATACTTCGAGGGAGTAGTGGTTACATTCATGATACATGCATTATTGGATGTTGCATACTCATGATGATATATGCTTATATATGTGCTTGAGATATGTCTGAAGCCTGTTATTTAGATCTTTTGGCCAGTTAGATATATATGGACTTCCCTAGGAGTAGAGCGCACCTCCTAGTTTGGTTTGCTCATGGTTGATTGGATCCCGGGGTGATGATGATCCCCTAAGACCAAGAGATAGGTGTGTTCCATCGCGGTTGATTGCTTATTCTCAGAGGTACCATATACGTGCGTCCATGCGTAAGGGGTAGCTCCCAATGGGATGGCACGGGTGTGAATTCCGGTTTCACACTGAGGTCGACGTTGATGCGATTCGCCGTACATAGAGCAAGATAGCTCGCTTGTATTGTTATGAGGGCCGGGAGGCCATTTTGTTGTGATACCCTGACGACTTGTGTCATGGAGAGTGAGCTAGGGTGGAGGAGATGCCTCCAAGGACCCTAAGCTTACTGAGATGTTATCTCACCCCGTGTGGGACTTATGTTATTTTCAGGTGATGCTTCTGGTAGAGAGGAGCGGTCTCAGGGCGGGAGGCCCCAGTAGAGACGGTACCTACTTGGCTGTGAGGCAGCAGTGGATAGCTTGGAGCTCGGCTCAACTTTTGATGTTTTGTACCCCTGTAGAGGGAAGACATGTGTGTGCGCATGTAGTCTTTGTTTTGTACATGTTTATGTATGTGTGCCCTCGTGTGAGGAAGGATCCCTGGGATCAAAAGCACTCGGATGCTTATTCTTTTGTATAGACACTTAGAGTGTCAGATGATGTATTTTGTACATAATCAGTTCTATTATGTAATTATGTTTCGTCCTGTTTATATCTTTGGAGATATTTATGTTATCTGCCTATGGTTATGGTTGTATGATCTGGATTACCAGGGGCTTGTCTTATGCTTTGTGATGAGATGCTTTGATGTTCCATACATAATGTAATCAAGAAATATGGTTTTTGATTTATGCTTCCGCGAAAAGTTTTAATTACAGTGATTAAGCACTAATCTGATAATAATCATAATGTTAATACACCGGGTGCACACGGGGTGTTACAGCTCACCCAAGAAGGTGATGTGTTGCTTATGGATCAAGATTAGATTGTGACATACCAATCAGCCATTATTGTGCCCGAATATGAGAAATGGCTTGAGGCTATGGAATCTGAGATGGAGTCCATCTACACTAACCATGTTTGGATCTTGGTTGATCCACCTAAAGGGATAAAATCATAAGGTGTAGTGGGTCTTCAAGAATAAGACTGACATTGATGGTAAGGTGAGTACCTTTAAGGCTTGGTGGCAAAAGGTTTCAAACAAGTTCATGGTATAAACTATGACAGGACCTTCTCACAAGTTGTGATGTGATATCCTGCTAGCATATAGTAGTTTTCAGGTCAAAATCATCAATAAATTATCAATAATTGTTAGTATAGGTGAAAGTTTTCATTGTTATTAATTTTATCACTTATTCCATGCAAATTTGATATTAGGAGCTAAGAAAGAAAGAAAAGAAGCAAAAATCAAAAAGGCAATGTTTTCTGGAATCCCGCACGAGTCGCGCCACAGCCGCGCCAATCACCTAAAGAAGCATATTTCTCTCTGGAATCTCATGCCAATCGCGTGAGATTTCATGCCATTAGTGCTAGGAGACAGGGATGCAACTTTGGATTCTGGAGATTGACGCTAACCGCGCCATATTCATGCCATTAGCATCAGGAAGACAGAATTCAAGAAAAGATTCTGGAAGTTCACACAACTCACGCCATCAACCGCGCGGATCGCGCCACACTACGACCAGCCCGCGCTGATTGCGTCACATACCACGAGGATCACGCCAGCGACACGGGAATTGCATATTAGCTTAAAGATAACATAAAACTGAAAGCTATTAGGGCTTTTATAATTTAAGTATAAATAGGAACATAAGGGTTGAAGAAAGGAGGTTCAGACAGACAAAAACAGAGAAAAAGAGGCATTGATAAGATTAAAGAGAAGAAAGAAGGGAGATTAAGGAGAGAGTCAAGATTGAAGGGTTTGCATACTCTTCTTCTGTAATCTTGTTAATTTACCTTCACATCATTGTATTAGAGTCAGACATAACTATGTCTGGCTAATTCCTCTATCTTTATAGTTAGGGTCAAAATCTAATGTGAACTTCTCTGTAATTGGATTGATTTCTATTATTATTTATGCTATTTTGTTTTATTTTACTCTGTTTGCATTGATTATATCTTTATTAGGGCTGATCATTCTAATAAAGTTCTAAGGATTAGGGTTTACAATAGGAATGTTGAAACTTTAATTACTGACGAGAGTAAAGTAACAATTGTTACATTACCTAGAGATAAGGATGTATGATTGCAGAATAATTGATGCATTTCTTAATGCTTAATTTATGAGAGATCACTAAGGAATTAGGGTTTTGATTGAATTAAAGGGTTAAAGTCACTAAGGGATTAGGGCTTAACTAGTTTGATGGAAAGATACATTATCTGAACATTTAGAATAATTAATTTAGTAATTAATCCAAATAAAGGAGGTAGGGATCATAAGGTTAAGTGCTTTGACTACAATTCTTTGTCATAAATTCCAAAAACTTAATCAACTTTATCTTTAATTACAATTGCAATTTAATTTTGTTATTTAAATTCTTCAAACCACAATACAAATTATAAACCAATTCAATTTTATTCCTTCCAATTTAAAGATAATAATTACAATAAAATTAGTGCTTCAATCCTCGTGGAGACGATACTCTTCTTATCACTTTATTACTTGAAACGATCAGTGCAGTTGTCGAAATCGTAACATGATGCTTAAATCTGTTTGGATTTTCCTTGCTATTGCTACATACCATGACTATGAGATGTGCGTCAATACCACATCCTTAACGAGAATCTTCTTAGAGGATGTGTATATGACATAACCTGAGGGTTTTTTATCCAAAGGAAGCTAGAAAGTATGCAAGTTGCAAATATACATTTATGTATTAAAGCAAATCTTCTAAAAGGTTGGAATCGTCATTTTGATGAGACAGTAAGACAATTTGGATTCATCAAGAATGAAGATGAACCTTGTGTTTACAAGAAGGTTAGTGGGAGTGCAATCATTTTTTTGGTTTTGTATGTGGATGACATACTACTCATTAGAAATGACATCTCAACACTACAACATGTTAAGACATGGTTGGGGAGTTGTTTATCGATGAAAGACTTAGGTGAAGCATCCTATATGTCAGGAATCAGAATATATAGAGATAGCTCACTGAGACTACTTGGCCTTAGTTAGACTACATATATTGACAAAGTTCTAATGCACTTTAGTATGCATGATTCCAAGAAAGGGTTTCTTGCCTATGTCACATGGTATATACTTGTCTAAGGAAAAGTTCCTTACTACAACAGATGAGAGGGAACACATGAGTAATATTCCATATGCTTTGGCAATAGGATCTATCATGCAAGCCATGATGTGTACTTGACAAAATGTTTTGTATGCTCTGAGCATGATGAGTAGATACCAATCTGATCCCAGTGAAAGTCACTGAACCATTATGATGACTACCAAGACATGAATGCTTGGCTTGGATCGTTTTCGGATTGCAAGCTTCAAGACTCCATGAATTGTGGTTTAAAACTCAAATAGGAAAATGGAGAAGATTAAGGAATGATTAGGAATGACGCCACGATCCACAAACGGAATGATAAATCAAAGGAGGATTCGTCACAAAGGAAAACTTCCTTGAAAAGAATCGATTTGGTTTCAATCAAGAACCAACAAGAGGCTAAACTCTCAATTCAAGCAAATGCTTAATTTCTATTAATCAAAGTTAACCAAAAATAGCAAAGTCTGAGTATTTATATGGCTAGGCCTCTAATAAACACCTAAAAATGTAAGTTTAGGCTTATTTGCGGAAATATCAAAGCCCATTACAAAAATAACAAAAATATATAGAAGCACTACGATTTTAACCGAAAGTAATCGATTAATACAACCCATAATTGATTAAAACAAAGCGTTCCAGCCTGTGTAATCAATTACAGAAACGTTGTAATCAATTAAAACAGACAAGACTTGCTTGTGTAATCGATTACAGAAATGTTGTAGTCGATTAAAACAAACAACACTTGCTTATTACAACAGACAAGACTTTTGATGTGGTCTTGAAAGACTTGGGTTCTAGCTCTTGTCATGGGTCCTTCAAAGCTCACCAAAGGAAGTACTTCAAGCTCTCCTTCTAGACCTTTGGCTTGGAATGGACCTCCAGCATCATGATCCTTAAATAGTCCTCTATCATTCTTGATATATATTATCAAGAAAATTTTGAAGTACTTATGAAGGAATAAGGATTCATTCTTGATATATGGTGATGAGGTAGAGCTCATTGTAAAGAGTTACACCAATACTAGCTTCTAAATGACAAAGATGACTTTTGATTGTAGTTAGGATTTTTGTTTTGTCTAAACAACGACACTATATGTTAGGAAGAGTTCCAAGCAAGGGACAATCGTTGATTCTACTAAAAAGACTAAGTATATGGCTGCCTTGTTGCAAGCTAAGGATGATGTTTGGATCATAAAGTTCATTGCTAAACTTGGTGTCATTCCTAGCATTGCAAACCTAATTAACCTTTGTTGTGATAGAAATGGAGTAATCACGCATATTAAGGAACCGAAATCTCACCTACAATCTAAACTTATATTCTTAGATGCTTCCATATCATTTGAGAGATATGCAGATAGCCAACATTGGAGAATGTTGTTGACTCACTTATGGAGCACCCTACTTACCCAAAGCATAATGCTCACACTAAACCGATGGGTATTAGGTTTATGCTCGATTGGCACTAGTGTTAGTGGGATATTGTTGGAGTGAGCCCTAGTGACTAATCCATTTTAGGCTACATTTGTTTCATGAATTTGATTTATATTTTTTTTTTATATATACATAAGACATTTCACTTATTATGTTATTTGTTGTATGATATAGCAATGTCCTTATAGGCGGGATGTTTGATGATGTGAGATTCATTGAATAATAGAACATGATTCTTAAAGTATTTATAGTCAAGTATTATTGTCAACCAGGACAACAATAATACATTAAGACTATTATGTGAGCAACATGATGACCACATCTTAAAGGTCATGGATATGAGATATCAAGCTGGCATATAAGTGTAAATATTATGAGTAATATTTATACTAGACTGACCGACTATGAAATGACTTCATAATAATTATGTAATCCTTTGACTTGAAGTCTGTATGATTCCTTTATGTAGGAGTTATAGACTTTAATGTTATCAAACATCATATGTAATAAGGTGATTATAAAAGGTAGTAATTGGGCTTGCAATGAATCGTGTTGAGGGATGTGAATGATGTAGATAGGATTTGTCCCTCCTACATGACATGAGTTGTGTTATAGACCCCTATTGTGAGTCATGCAATATGCGTGACCACACACAAATAGACTGATATGGGATATTATGCGCATTTGTATCTAGACGTCTACTTGGGTATTAGTAAATAAATAATATGACTTATCAAGGATGACACTCTTATACGTCATGTTTAATCAAAACATTTGGACAAGGGGATAAAGGCTACATAGTGGAAATGGTTGCGGTAAGGTTGAAATTGAATCACCAATTATCTCATAGGCTAAGTGGCAATGGTGCATTGCTACATGCCAATCACTGTCTATGTTTGATTTGGACAATCAAATATGTTGTAAGTGGATGATCCAAAATACCCATAGTTTTGATGATAACAAAGATTTAATTTGTTGATGAAATAATAGTTTACATGAAGTGCAACATGACATACTTGATATAAGTTCGTATGGTAAAAATATCTACCCTTATGCTTTTACAAGGTTTAGTCCAATGGTTAATGGAACTTGTTTTATTAAACTGTGTTATTCAACGTCCAATGCATTGTTATTAAACAAGTGTCTAATATTTTGTGAAAACAATACTCATGTACTGTGTGTCTTTACACGTCCAAAAAGGACATAACTAACTACACAATGATTTATATTATGTTAGTTATCGTCCAAACAATTTTCTTCCACGTGAAAGCATCTTGAGGATAATTTGCTTATAGAACATTCTTATATTTGAATTTTCCCTCTTGATGTATTCTATGAAATTATTCTAACATTTGAATTTCAAGGGAATGAAGGTAGAGACATACATAATGTTGTTAGTGACAGAATCATTCATCCAAGTAGTGGAGCAAGAGTCGCAAAAGCACTGTACCTATGTCTCCCCTCTCTCTCTCTCTTCAAAAAGCTTCCATATAGTAGAAAGGACAAGCTATTGCTAATGGAATTATTTGAAGAAGGAACATATCTCATATCTTTCACAAAGTCTATAAAAGAAACCTCAAGTATTAACACAGAAAATTAATTCATTTTTGCAAGTGCTAAGACTCTGTTGAAAAAGTGTTGGATGCTCAAATATACATAACTTAGAAAGTTTTATCTTTTGCTTAGCAAAATTATCAGTTGTATTTAGACTTAATTGTATATCCTTTCTTTGAGATTTTTGAATCTTGTATTCAATCAAACTATTGTTTGGAAAGTCAAGAATGACTTAATGATCAAATAATACTTGTGTGTTCTTAATCTTAGGGAGATTAAGGATAAGACATAAGTGACATAGAAAATATTTGTTGTAATCAGGAGTGGCAGAGTAAAACCTCATTTGTAATCAATTTGATTAATGAAACCTTTTATAGTTTCGTGTCCAAAGGCAATGGCAAGAAAAAATTTTGTATAGGCCCCTTGTTGTTGGAACACATACGCTTTTAACATTTTTTATAAAACTGTTGTTAAAATGACAATGTTAAAAGCTTATTTTTTAGTAGTGTAATTTAATATCAAAATTAATAGTTAATTATTATAATTGTAAAATAAATTACAAGTTACTACACACTACTTAATATCAAAATTAATATTTATTTATAAAACTCTATAATAGTATTAAAGAACAATACTTTTAAAGACATATATTTTAGAGTCAATTGTTGGATCAAAGAGTTTGAAGACTAGTTTTAGGATCTTTTAGTCTTAAAATTTGTTGGTTAGGATCTTTTAGTCTTAGGATCTTTTGATTTTTATAATTTTGCAATGCCAAACAAATTTCTAAAGATGTGACATTTATATTGGATGTTTTTAGATTAGGCATGTTCAGTTTAGACTTAGTTCCTTTTATCCATGCTTAGTGATTATCAAACATGAGAAGATATATGGATTGATCTCAAAGTTTCTAAGAAGCAATCAGTTCAAACACTGTGTAATAGATTACCAAGTTTAAGTCATCAATTACGAAGTGTTAGAATATGCAACAAAACTTACTCCTCTTGAAATATTGACAAGTTTTATCGAATTAATCAATTATCAAGTTTTGTAATCGATTATCCAAACCAATTTCAAAAGAAGAAAGTCTCTGTAGCTCGATGTAATCGATTACCATATATTGTAATCGATTAGATTACGTATGAAAACTTAGGAGCTCTCTGTGTTTCAAAATATTACTACAGTTGATAATCGATTATTTCAGAAACCATAGAAGCTTGAAAAGCTCTATGTGAAATGAGATAATTGATTACCATGTTTTTGGGAATGCAGAATAAGAGAAATTTGAAAGAGTTAATCGATTAGCCCATTTGTTAATTGTTTAAATATATTTTTCTATTAAAACTATATATACTCTCTCTTGTTCATTCTCATTAGTGACTCTTGATTAGATCTTATCTTTTAAAAATACTTTCTGAGAGTCATCTAAGGGAACCACTCTACATTTCAAACGAGAGATTCATGATGATCAAGATTCATTCATTCTTCATCATGGTTTGAGTAAGCAAAGAAAAGCTTGAGGATATTGTGATCTGCACATTCAAGTGCATTCAATCCTATTTCGATTTCTTTCTAGTTTTTTTTTTACCTAGATTAGGGTTATCAAGGAGTTTATGAGTTGATAGGATTTCAACTCTTGATCATTCTCTTGTAGGGCTCAAGAGAAGAGTAGTATTTTAGGAAATTACTTGTGCATAATGTTTGTACTTGATTCTCTATTAGTGGAAGTTCTACAAGATCTTAAAACAATTGGATGCATGTCTTTCTAGGACTCGACCAGTATAAACCTTTTGTGTAATTCTCTCATTTTCTAAACCTTTGCTTTGATAATCATCTCAATAATGAAATTCTTGTAAAAGTGTCAATAATACTATATTTTTCATAGAATCGTGTATTCATTCTTTTCTTTGTTGAAAAATCTTTATTATCTTATTTATAAGAAAACTTGATTACATTAAGAAACAATTTTAATTGAACCTTAAAGAACAAATTGGTAAATATTTGAAAAAAATATATTCGACCCCCCTTCTAGATTTGCGGTTATTCAACATCAATAATTTTAAAACATGTGCATAATTAGTAATATAATATTTATTATTACCACTTAATATCAAAATTAACATTATTTTAACAAATAAGATAAAAATTACATACCAAAATAATATTTTTTATTTTCTTAGTAGAAATATTCAAAAATAAAACATAAAAAATATAATATATCATACTGAATAAATACATACCATAATTAATAGTGAAGAAATAAAAAATATTTATTTGTAGATTTTAACAATTACTATACATAAAATATTAAAAAAACACATTCATTTTTTTTCATTTGCTCATTTTAGTATTTTAATTTTATTACTTTAAATATCCTTTATGAAAATAATAATTGAAAATTTATTTCATTATCTATGTATTTTAATATTAATTAATTGATATTTTAATAATATTTCATATTTATTTCATTATTTTTCTAATATTAAATTAATATTATCGTATAATATAAAAATTAACATTTAATTATCAGAATTGTATAATAAATGGTATGTTACTACTTAATATCAAAATTATCAAATTGAATATTACTTTTCATGAAATATATTTAGAGTAACTAATTTAAAAGCAAATGTGCATAAATAAGGGGTAATAATATTTATTGTTACTAATTATTTTATATAAATATTATTTCATAATTTTAATTGATATTATTACTGATTTTATATTTAATTATTTAAAATTCTGTAATAATATATATAAAATAAGTACCTTATTCTGGAATAGTTTATTATAAAAATACATCAAACTTTGCAATATAAGGACTAATGTAATATTTATTTTTACTACTTAATATTAAAATTATCAAAGTGAACCTTTAATTATAAAATTGCATAATAAATTGCATGTTATTACTTAATATAAAAATATAAAATATAAAAACTATTTTTTATTTATCAAAATTGATATTAAGTACAATTAATGTAAATAATTTAATTCTTCATTAAATATATATGTTAAAAAAAAACATATGATTAATGGTTATTATAAAATTGAAATTTTGATCAATAGTCAATATTTGTTTGTAAAATTTACTCTAGATAAATAGAAACATCGTCAGGGACAAAACTAAGAAAATTGTTAGGGGGCAAAAATAATTTTCTTAACACATAATAAACATGAAGGATATCTTGCTTAATAATTCATTACATAAATTTACTCCAACTTAATTCATTTGCTTCAGTTGGGCTCCACTATAAAAAGCTTAAGCGCTTATCAGCTTATGCAAATTGACTTAAATGCAGTTTACTTAAATTTTAGTTTTATGTTTTCCTTTTAAAGAAATATGGTTTCATTGGATCACCAGTCCTAAAAGCATTTTCATGTTCTTACATATATTTCTATAAACAACATTATGGATACTTTCAAAATCACTATAGCGCATAGATAATACTAAACAAATATTCATTAAAATTTGCCATATGTCACAAATTAATTATGCCTCCATGTTATCAAAATAATTTTTATTATACTCAGTATTATTATGTAGGCATAAGAATAATATACGAAGAATTATAAAAGTATAAAACTAGGTATTGTTCACTAAAATTTCAATCTGATAAAGTATCTTGAAATTTGAAAAGAATTTGGCGTGAATCCAAAGTCACGGCATGCGGGCATTATCTCAAACTCTAAGGCCCTAATATTATTTGGAACTTGTGGAGTTATAATTTTTTAGTGTGGATGTAAAGCAATTTAATTGTTTCGGGGGGCAACTCTTGTGTAGCAATACATGTAGTTCCGCCCCTGATTATCGTGCTAGAGGACATAGCATAAAGATAAAATACATTAAAATATAGTTGGAAACGAACTAACCCAATTCCAAATCATTAGGAAAAAAAAAAAAAAAGAGTTTTTGTCGGTTATTGTTGGTAAAAATAAAATAAAATAAACAATATTATTATGGCATCTTATTTTTGTATATATTAATGTCAGTCCATTTTTAGTGGAAACATATTTTTAAAATAAAAACTAATAATTATAAAAATATATTTATAATAATAATGTTTTTATAAAACATACTTTTATATACATTAAAATGATTTTTTAAACATAAGTATATATATATATATATATATAATTAAAAAATAACTTTTTTTTCTTAGTTTAGACATTGCATGTGTCTTTTAACCTATTTTGTATATGATGAAAGTCAAATACAAGTTATCTAATTAAATAGTTATTTTCACATATATAAATAAAGTGAAATCTCTCACTATTGCATCAATTTTTTGAGTTAATTAAAAAAAACCTCTAAAATATAAAAAAAATATAAATTTAATACTCTTTCATGTTTATTGCAATAGCAATTAATAGATTGAAAAGTTTCTTGATCTTTGAATATTTTGATTTAAATTTTAAAGTACAACATTTATTATACTTTACTTAAATTTTCATGCAAATAAACGACACCGTTTCGTATAAAACGTTTCCTTTTCGTCTCAGATAGGAGAAAATCTTACCCTTTTCTATTCGCTCAATCAACAAGCCCACATTGTTGCCAGATGCTCTTGTTCTCTCTGCTTCTTCTTCCACTCTGTTTCGATTTTCCACTTCCAAGGTTACACTCTAAAATCTTTCTGCTATTGTTGTTATTGGATATTCTTTAGTTAATAATAGTTACTGTTCCTTTTCCTCTGTTTCTTTATTAATTGCTTTGTGTTTTTATCTTTTGAAGTTTCCACACATACCCAAATTGTTTTCCCTTCTTCTATGTGGTTTTTCTTAGCCTCAAATTCGTAAAGTTTTCGTTCTTAATCTTTAATACAATTGGATTGTTAAATTTTCTTCTTGGGGTGTCAAGATCTCAGAGTGGGGAAATTTTCTTGATTCTTTCTCAAGTTAAATTTTAATCTTGGGGTGTTAAATTTTGTTTACCTCAATGTTAGATAATTCTGATTCTTTATCAAGTGCAGGCTTATCACTAGTTTTTTCTTGTGATTTTCAGGATAAGCATCCTTATCTGTTATTTTTCTCGGCTGGTCAAAGCCATTTTTTATTTCCTGGTATACTAGCATTTTCAACTATGGCGCTCTATGGAACCAGCTTATCCTTCAATGTGAGCTGCCCATTTTCTTTTAATCTAAAAGTTCAGTTATTTAATATTTTGTGGAATTTGTTAGTCTCTTGCTTTGGTTCCTGGCAAATTACTATATGAGAGCATTTGTGTGTTGATCAATGACATGTTGGATAAGAATTCTAGGATTGAATCTGGATTTAATTTATCTACTTGAAAATAAATTTTGAAAAAAAAGGCTTTCTCAATGGCTGCGTGTCCGCTTGGATTGATTGCTAACTCTGTTATATTATATTTATATAAGCTTATAATTTCCATTGCTTGGTTGTAAATAAGAAAACCTTGAATTTAGCTGAAGAAAATCGACTTTATGGATTGCTGAGGAGTGAGGAATGCGGATAAAGTTATATTTTCTCTCTCAATGTTTTTGTATATATTTTTTTATTTGTTTAGTAGATTTTCTGCCTTGCAAGACAGTGCATTGATTTTGACTTTTTAATGAAGGGAATTTCTTCTACTACCAAGGAGTTTAATATCTTATTGTGCTCATTTGCCATTAGCTTTCGGAAGCTACCTCATGTTTGTGTGCCTTCCTTTAATCCAAACATATTAGTTTTGGGCAAAAGCTTTGGAAGAGGAGACCAACTCTGTCTTTTACCTGGTCAATTTCCAAAGTTGCAAATGGGAATATTCAGTAAGTATCTATACTTAGATTTTGCTCGAGTTCAATTTTTTTTGCATCTATGACCCAATTTTGCAGTACTTATTATTTTGCTAAATTGTGTTTCATTGTCTAAAAATGCCTTTGGTTTCTATCAGGGCTGAGAGTAAAAAGTGAAGACTCCGAGGGCATATTGAGTGGTGACAACATTGCATTGGATGAGCAGACATTGGAGGAGGAGCTACAGAATGCCATAGCTGAAGAGAATTATGCTAAGGCAGCGGAAATAAGGGATACTCTGAAAAACCTTCAGAAAGATAGCAAGACAACAGTGTTTGGAGCGAACAGCCGGTTTTACGAGTCATTCAGAACTGGTGACCTTGCTGCCATGCAAGCCCTGTGGGCAAAAAGGGATGAGGTATGCTGTGTCCACCCTGGTTTGAGAGGAATATCTGGTTATGATGATGTTATCGAGAGCTGGAATTTTGTATGGGCTAACTATGAATTTCCGCTAGAAATTAAGCTAGAAGACATTAAGGTTCATGCTAGAGGGGATATGGGGTATGTGACTTGCATGGAATTTGTAAAGACGAAAGGGGGCAGATGGGGAGGTCAATTTGTAACAAATGTGTTTGAGAAGATTGATGGACAATGGTTTATTTGTATCCATCATGCTTCCCCAGTAGACTTGTAAATACATCAAACTTTGCAATATAGATAGGAGGTTCACTCTGTAGCTCATCGTTGATCTCACTTTCTATGTTTGTACCCATTTTTGTTATGTTTGGGGCCGAATCTTCACTCATCTCCAAAGATTCTGTGAGTTTAACATTTCAACTTGATTGTACAACAAATAATCTGTGGAAGTTGTGATTTGGATTAATGAATATATGATAAACTGCCTGCAGTCTCAGGTAAACCATATGTATATGCGTAGGATTTATCTAGTCCCAACTTTTGTTTTTAAACTCTAGAATATTGAGTTGTAAACTCAGAAGTCAATACATGTAACCAAGAAACGAAATGTTAACCCTAGTATCCAGGCCTTAAATTCCAAAGATGCTAGTATGGTCAGCGACTCAGTGATGAGTTGCTGCAAAATATCCTATTGCATTTTCATTTCCTAACAGTTTCCTTGCCGACTCTATGGTTCCATTTTGGTAAACTCCTTTAGTATTTATTTGATAAGTATTTATCATGTAAAGAACTTATGTATAAGTTGTTTTTATAATTGAAGTGAATATATAGTTAAACTGTTTTCATAGAAACTGTAAGCTATTTTCGAGTGTTATTCTGGAGAACTTGTTAAAATAAGCTGAAAACTGCTTATGGACATATTATAAGTTATTTTTAAAAGTTCTTGTAATTACAAGTGTTTACATCATACGAAAAAGTTAAAATAAGCTATCTTGGGGTCTCTTCTATTAGTTGAACTCTGGTTGGCAATGGTGATTCTCCGTCTGGTTCCTTAAACCATATCAAACACATCAGTGATATCAAGATGCCCTAATCATATTCATAAGCTGGGAATAAACTGTCTCTTCCAAAAAGGAAATAATTGAAAGAATAAAGTAAGAAGTGCCTTTTTCCAATTAATTTCAAGTAAAAATATTTGGTTTCATAAATAAATATTGAATTCTAAATATAAACTCGTGTTTTACAAAAGAAAAAAAAATACAGTTGAATCTATTGTGTGACATATCCAATAGCAGATCTTGTTAAAAATATACAAAAAAAAAAAATAATGAATATAGTGAGTACAAATTATCCGAGTTTGAGCATTTAGTCTTTAAGATTTAAAATTCTCTGTTAATCCTGACTTCATAAAATGGTATTGACTTCAGTATTTTTAAGTATAAAACGACAAAAAAAATGAAAAAAAAATGTTTACAATGAATGACTAATTTTAGATATTTAAACTAAGAGTAAAATGTTATCAACTCATGTTCTCAATGACTAATTTGAGAGTTTACATTTTTTGGTATTGATATTCAAGACTTGAACTTGAGACTAGAAATCAAGTTGGAACAATTTGTGCTAGTTGATCCATTTTCTGAGAGGTAGTAATATATACTTGATCATCCCCATGTCAATAATGTTCAGTGAGTTGCCAAGAGGATTTCTGATTTTATAGTTTCGGTTCTCTTTTTAAAGAGTTCAGCTAGTGCAGAGGATAACCCTGCTGGTATTATTCATTGAGGTTTCGTTTTGTACAAAGATGGTTGCTGCAGCGATTTCTTTTGTACAATGATTACGATAATACAACGACCATCCCAGTTTCTGCCACAACATTCCATTGGAATGGACTTTTTTTTGTCTATTTTCTATACTGGATTGCATGTATGCAAGAAAAACAGAAGAAAATAGAGAGAATAAATAATGTTAATCCTACACTTGATTTTTTACAGTTCCATTTTATGTTCACCCTTTATACTAAATAAAGAGAGGGAGAGAAAATCACATTTTCCTTATTTCTATTTTTTTCCCTCTATCCCTTTTTCAAATAAAAGGTAGGTGTAAAATGAAAATGCAAAAATTCAAGAGCAAGAGTAACATTTATGACAATTACATTTGCATTGCATTGCATTAACTTGCTATTTTTCAGCTACTTGAAGATCTTAAAAGCTAATAGTGATAACTATGAAGTATGAACAACAAAAAAGAAAACTTCTTGTGAATTTAAACTCTGCCATATTAATTATTTTATAACACTGCTTAATATCAGTTTGAGTAGCAATGACCATATTGAAATAGACCACGACTTGAGATGGGTCGGGGTTGGACCCACATTCCTAAGTCTTAGCCTACTTCTTTAATGCCCCTTAATCATTTTTTCCTCTTTTGCTTTTTGATTTCTAATATGTCACAAGTTTACTGTGCAAGGAGAAGAAAATAGGGGTTGCTAAGGAAAGATTAATCAAGGAGGATGTACCTAGAACTGCTGATGAGTTTGAAAAGCTGATCAGAAGCTCTCCTAATAGCAGTTTCATCTGGATAAAATACATGGATTTCATGATTTCTATGGTTGATGTTAAGAAGGCCCACTATATCATATAGCTGAGTAATTTTTAGTGCTTGTGTTCATGTCCAACTACTATGTGTAGTTGAGGTTCATCTCACTAATTGATATTTAAGTTGAAGTAATGATTTTGCAAGTACTTGGTTCATGGTATTTTGTGCTACTTGCTCTAATGTAACTTGTAGCAGTTTGGTTAGTAATTCATTATTGTATATAATAACTACCTCTCCTTGTTAAATTTTTATAAACATATACATATCTAACATGAACTTAATCTTAATTTCAGGATATGCCAAGTACTATGTACTCATTTATGAAAGATGCAGAATTCAACCATGTTAATTTGCAAGGGACTACAGAATGCAAGATTATTTACAATCACTGGAGAAAGAGTGCGAAGATTGGTTCTGGATGGAAGTCTTTTGCAAATTACCATAATTTGGAGGTTGACCACAAAATTATATTTGAGTTCATATATCCAAAATATAACTTTGTTCTATTGTTGATTGATTAATTGCAATTTAAATGCATCATACCAATCTCTCTAAACTTTGTTTAGAACTTTTTCTGGTAAATTTTTGTAAAAATGATGGTGCTTTGGTTTTGTGAACTTATAAGCTTAATAGACAACGTTATTTTATAAAATATATTACATATTCCAATTTTATTAGTTTTGTTTCTCATTTACTAAGTTTTACACAGTTACAACTACATGTATACAATTATATTATACATTTAATTTTACAGCTTACTCGTGCATTCGCACGGATAATGTACTAGTGTACACTAAATAAAGAGAGGGAGAGAAAATCACATTTTCCCTTTTTCTATTTTTCTCCCTCTATCCCTTTTTCAAATAAAAGGTAGGTGTAAAATGAAAGTGTAAAAATTCAAGTGCAAGAGTAACATTTATGACAATTGCATTTGCATTGCATTGCATTAACTTGCTATTTCTCAGCTACTTGAAGATCTTAAAAGCTAATAGTGATAACTATGAAGTATGAACAACAAAAAAGAAAACTTCCTTGTGAATTTAAACTCTGCCAACAGGGGATAGTGGAGGCATTGGAGCATATTTTAAAGGTGCTTTCCCCTGAAGTTTGCTGTTGTTCTTGGAACTGGGTTCCCTAAGGTTAAGGATCTCTTCATGCATGCTACCAATTTCCAAGGAACCTGGTAGTTTCTGAGAGCTTAAAGCCGCAACTGAAATGAAAAATGCCTGTAAATGAGTGATTGTTGAGTCAAATGCAACCGAGTAGAAACCATCCTTCAGTGGCAACAAAGTGAAAAGTGGTGTGTCTTGCTCAGCTCCTTCCTGAAAGCAATGATAAGGATAATGATATGTAAATGAGAAGTCCACAATATTTATAATTGTATACAAGCACGTTCTCATGTAGAACTATAAAGCTGTACCTTAACAAAAAGTTGAAAGCGATCATTGTAAGGTTTATAGCTCTTTGCAATACTAGAATTCTGGTTCTGGTTGGAGAGCACAAGCAGTCTGCAACCAATGTCCCAACCCCCGCAATCACATGATCCCCCGGTTTTCCATCGATAGATCAAAGGTGTAGGTTTACCTTTGTTTGGTGAACCATGTACACCACCTGGAAGTATAACTGTAGTGCAATCAGAGGCATAATTTTCTCCTGAACTGCACAAGCATCTTTCATCCGCTAAGCACTTTGAGCATCCTTTCTTCAGCACGTTATTATCATCATCCAGTCCTTCAGTGCTCTTTTCACATGAGGTCTCAACAACAACAGCTGCAAGCTCCATGCTCTGGATGAACTTTGGTGGTCCTTGATCCGTCTGGCCGATTTCAACACCCACCAGAACATATTCTTTAACCATACACTTTCTATTGGAGTTCTGATTGGTTGGTTCGGTGATTTTAGAGCTAGAAATCTTCATCTGAGCAATAACTTTGTAGGCATAGCCACAGCTTTTTTCTTTGTTTCCATGGCTTATCCATCCACCATTCTTTTTCTTAATTTCATTAACCAGGTAGAATGTAAAACAGCTGCCTAAATCACCCTTCTCCAGTGATGCTAAACTATTTCTGGTAGCAGCAAAAATCTTTCTTTCATTGTTGAGCACAAACTTAAACAAAGGCACTCCATTTTTTATTGTAAGCTGCAAGAGGCCTTGAACTGATGATCCTTGGCTCTTCTCAGCCAGCAGTGATTCATTGACACTGATAGTCCTGAAGCTTGAATTCGCACTTCCCTCTAGTGTCTGATCCCTTTGAGCTGAATGGTGTTTATCTGATGCCTTGTGCTTCAATAAAGGGTCTAACAACCTCCGCAAGGGGCTGGACCGGTTTCTGATATGACTATTGACCTTCTCTTTGCTTGGATTATCCCAACGAACAGAAGATTGAGGCGTCACCGGACCAGACTTTGCACTAACATACATGGAACTATATTGTGGAAGCGTAGGCCCCTCTTTGAAACTGAAACTTCTTCCAATTCGACTTAAGCTGAAGCTAAACCGGCGGTTATGGGAAGTATTCATTTCCTTCTGAGCTGTCAGCTCAGCAGTTTCTTGGTCCAGTGATTCCTTCAATTTACTAAAAGCACACTGATCTCTCAGCGTAGCATCTAACATATCCTTTTCAAAGCAACCACTTGCAGATTGCAGACTAGAAATTTTATTTATTGTGGAAGATGGTATCTCAGACACAACAGAAGAACGGTCTACACCCAGATCAGTACTAATGCTGTGCTGCATTGTTTCCAAAGAAGAAAACTCAACTGCAGAACGCAGTGGGCCGGATTGTGGGATTTCAGAACATCCATCTGCAGTGTAAACCTCATCAGGAAGGGAAACATATGACAAACTACTTTTGGTTGATTCTGAAAAAATTTCATCCGATGATGTTCTTGATTCAGAAAGCTGAAAATCCTCTGAAGAACTTGACTGGGGAATTTCTCCAGGACAAAGAAGCACAATACTACTTGGCTTGCTATGGCAATGTTTCCGACCATCGTCAAAATCTGATTCCTGCAACTGATCCACCTTTTTCCTGGTTTCACTACAGCTGGAACTCATCTTCTTAGGACTGGATGATGCCCCTTTGCCTTTTGATTTTACTGATGGATGTCCCATATCAGCACTGGACTTATGATTTCTCTCTTTTTTCTTATGGTTATGCTCTTTCAAATTCTCCATGTTATGCTTAGATCTATCATCCCTACCGATTTCATTAGGAAGATATGAGATCCCATGGAGCTTCGCATTTGATGCAAAATTCTTGACTTGTGAAGTTCTTTTACTACAGCCATTCCTCCTCTCCTTTTCAAGTGATATATCTGAGTGAGTTTTGTTGCCAAAGTACTCAAATGCCCGGGGTGTCAAGCTCTTCTTATCTCCAATGCTCTTAGTTACAGTTTTGGAAGATTCAAATCGTTTGACATCATGAAAAGGATGTTTGGCACTTTCAGGAAAGGATTCCCTATAAGATGACTTTATCCCTGAAGAAAGCAAACTTTTCTTATGATTAAGTTTTTCCTTGCCTCCAACACTGTAAGATGGTTTGGTAGCTGTTCTTGATGACAATTCACTGCTATTGAGTGATGTGAAACTACTAGCTAGTACTGGGATATGCTTCTGCTTATGCTTCCACTTCTCAAGCCGAGACCAATCTAGAACACCAACATTGAAAGCTTTCTCTTGAAAGTTTTCTACTTTATCGGTACCCAAGAGATAGCCTGGCAAATTAGACATGTGCTTGACAAGTTCATCTCTTTCAGTTGCCCTTCTCACAGTTTCTGAGTTCTGAATCTTCCCTTCTGCATCCAACTTGCCTTTCTGTTTGAGATCACTCTTTGACTTCAACTTATCAGCATCCTTCGGACTTTGTTTCGAATGGGGCAATACGGAACTTTCTTTAGCTGTCTTTGAACTGCTATGCTGTTTTGTACTGCTCTTTCTGAACTCCAAACCAAATCCCATGTCCTCAGCAGGTTTCAACAATCCATTACTTGGCTGTATATTGATTGGCATGGCACAATTACACAATAAACACTCAAACTTCGCACTTCACTCTGATGTTTCACCCATATGCTAATGCTGCAGAAGAGTTTCTCCTTAGCTATGGCGATTATCTGTCAGTAAATGTTCACAATTGCATCAGTTGAAAAAAGTGTTTGAAAAATAAGGTACAAATGATTGTAACTCGGTCTCAAACACAAAAAACTTTGTATTATCAAATAACAAGCAAATAGCACAACAGAAGTATAATAATAATAATAATAAAAAAAAGGCTCCAGACACTGTGAAAGTTATGAGATAAGGTTTGCGAAAAGAAGGATTCACGCCATGCCATGACACAATTAACAATTACACACACGATCTACCAAGGAAACAAACAGATCACATTAAAGCTGATACCGTTTTTTCATGGCACCAAACACAAATAGCAACATTGATCAAGAAAAGAAAGGAACAAGATTTTGACATTGTTCAGAAGGGATTATGGAAGAAAGCCACTGAAAGGGAAACAATTGAATGCATTGAACAAAAGAAAATGCAAATAGACTTGTTCAAACCCATCAAGTTTTTAATTCAATGAACAAAGTGATGATGTATACCTACTCTTCACTTTCAAAACAGAGACAACAGTGGACTAAATTCCATTTACCACAAAAAAAAGGTATACAAAATTTTCTAAATTTGATGCTAACTACACATAATCCCACATTGTGTAACCCGAAACAGAAACACAAGCCAAATACAGAGAACCATATCCACACCATTCATTTCACATAAAATGACATATCCAACACTGTGACAGTGATATCTACAAACTCTTTAATAACGAAAACGATGGATTTCTAATTTATAATTTATAATACCCAACCCAACTCAAACCGAAAAAAGAACTAAAAGAATTAATTAAAAAAATCAGAAAATTAATACAAAGCTAAAAGCTCTGTTTCGCTGCGGGGAAAGAAAAAAAAAAACATTGTAACAAGAACAAAAACTGCAAGATACACTCTTTGTAGAAAATCAAGAGCAACAAAACCCACATTCCAAAAAGAAAACAAAAATGAAAAATAACGATCAAATACGCCTCTTTTTAACAAAAAAATATATAAAAAAAAACTCGACTTTTCTCCATTTTCACCACACTTACCTATTAAAAGACGGAGACCCAGAAAAAAGAAAAAGCAGTGATGCAAAACGCAAAATGTAGAATCAAAATTCAACAACGCAGTCCAAAATTTTCTAAGGAAACAAGAACATGAAATCTTACCCAGAAAAAAAATGGAAATAGAAAAAACGGAAAGAAACGTGGGTGTGGGAGTGGCTGCAATGATCGAGAGAAAGATCCAAAGCGTAATGGGAAAACGAAAAGGGACGTAGTTTAGAAGCGAAGCAAACAATTACAATGAGGCCACTGTGGTTGTTTCTTTCATCATTTTGTTATTTCTTCTTCGTTCATCTTCGTGTATGTTTTTTCTTTATTTTTCGGTTTTGTATTAACGTGCCGCGTTTTTCTTTCGCTGAGAAAAGAGAAAAAGAATAATCATCGATTACGTTACTACAGGGAAAAGAAAAAAAGGAAAGAAAGATCTTGGTTTTAATGCACTATTAGTTACTAGTAACTGTTAATGTAATAGTATGATTTATAAGCCAGTTACTATAAAAATAAATAACATAAAGGTTTGAGAATAGAAACGTTGTTTTCTTATGAGAAAATAGTTTATAATAATATAAAATGTTCTTATATGATTATTTAATAAGAAATGATAATATATGGTAAATTTATTAAATTTTATAAAATTACCTAAATATCATATTATGATTTCGAATTAGATGATAATGTAAAAAATATATATTATCAATACATGGAATTTTTTTATATTATTATTTCAGATATAT
>PYAF01005988.1:133680-144686 GCA_007407185.1 Glycine tomentella
CAAATTACAAGGACCAGCCGTGCATCTCCAAATGGTCCCACTTGCTTGCCTTAGTTTTATTTAATTCTTGTTGCATCCAAATAACAAAACAAACCATGCAGCTCCTTCACTCTCCACTTGATTTTCTTTAAGCTTTGTTGAAACAAAAATTTAAGGCACCAACCGTGCACTTTCCTAAGTCCCACTATTGCTTTTTGTCGTTAATTTTAGTGAATTACAAAGCCTTAACCGTGTACCCACCTTGAACCATCAGTTTCATTAAAAAGAAATCATTCCAAGTGCTAAGCAAGCTCACGTGGAGTAAGAACCAAGGGAGGCTAGCTTGTTCAAATTGAGGAAGCAATTAAGGTATGGGGGAGTCTTGTTAAGCAAAGTTTAAGTATTAACTTATTTATATTCAAATTCTAATCAAAGCTAATTAACTAGTTGGGTTAGGAAAGATTTAAGAAGGGATGGAGAAAATTAAAGAATATTAAAATACTTAATGTTTCATTGTTTAAACAATATGGATTCATGAATTAGATAGGATAATTTAAACTCTAAACTTCTAGGATGAAAGTTAGTGTATGGGCTTGGTTGCTGTATTTTATTTGGTTGCTGTTCATTGATTTGAGTATATCTGTATTTTATTGGGTGGCTGTCTAATAATTTAATTATCGCTGTATGTTATTATTGGATTTGTTTAGGATACTGGAAATTTTATTTGGATGATGGTTGATTTAGTTGGTGGATGGGAATTAACAATGGATGGCTGTCTGTACAAAATCAATTGCTGTTTGCTTTTATGTTTCTGTTCTGAATATTAATTGTTGTCTGTGTTGAATTTTATCTGTTGTTTGTACGAAATTAATTGTGGTCTGTTTTAATATTGCTATTGTTGTTAAATAAAACTGTATGTTGTCAATTAATAATTCTGTATGCTGTTGTTACTGGTTGCTGTAAATGAATAATTTTGTATGATGTTGTTGCTAGTTGCGGTAAATTAAAGCTGGTTAAATAAATCTGTATGATTAATGAATCTGTATGATGTTATTAAATAAAATAGAATAAATCTGTATGCTGTTGACATGGTTAAAAACTATTTGACGTACTTAATTAATGTTGTATGCATGCGGTTGCTGTATTTAAATTGTTGTTTGTTGTTGCTATATTCAAATGCTTATGGTGGCATGATGACCAAGATTTATGGAAAGGAGCATTAAGTGGTGTGGTGTATTTGTGTGATTCGTGATATAGGATTGAAGAAATAAAAGTTCATAACTTGATTAATAAATACAAATAATGATGTTGTAGTGAACAATGAAGATATAACATGTTGATATGATTAAAAGAATGCATATGTGATGAATGATGAGAAAATAAGATAAAAAGAGTATCTATACATGATGATTGGAATGAGTTGAGAAATATATCATGTGATGATCTGTGATGTGGAGATAAGATTGTGATGATGAACTGTGATGTTGAGATGAGATTGTGATGATGATCTGTGATGTGTGATGGAGTTGTGATGAACATAAAATAATAATTTACAAGATGAAAAATGAATCATTCATGCATTCCATGTGCACCTACCCGGTGGGGTAGAGTTTGAGATGATGATGATGATGAGATGTTAAATCTCATAAAGAGGAGTGTCAGATAACTAAACTGAGTCCATATAACTAGGAGGTAGACGCAGTGAGGACCACACCACCATGATGATCACATGGATGGGAGTGATAATCTTACACGCCACTGAGCTACCCTGACCGGATGGATAAGTTCGTTCCACTAAGGTGAGGGTGGGGTTATCTGACAGTGGCCACAATTATTTAGATGTTGCTGAGATCTCAGTCATGCATCATATAATAAGATGAGCATGCATTTTCTTCCATTTCATGACGAGTGTGTGTGAAGAAAAGAGATGATACATGTGTTGAGGAAATAATAGTTTTTAGTAAACATATTAAATAAATCCTCTGTATTAACTCTTTACTTATATTTATGTCTGTTCATATTTAAATTTTGTTTATCATGTACTCACCCCTATTTGTATCGGTGGTTGACACCTGTGATGACCCCAATTTATTTGGGCGAGCAGAGTAACAGTGATATTGACGATGTACGAGAAGACATGATGAAGCTTGTGTGATGATTATCTGTTTTGATGATCTATACTATGATCTGTATTTGGTGCTGCGCTGTCTGTATTAAGTTGTTTATTTGGTGAGGAATTATTTGGGACTGTACCTAGACTGTTTAATAATTTCATTTGTATTAAAGGACTATAAGTATGTGGATCGTGGCGAGAGAAAGTCGTTTTTGTTACGATCAATTCGTGAGTTGCAAACAAAGTGATGGAAAAGAATTTATGAAAAATATATGACTAATTTAATCCCAATACAAAGTGAACACAATATTTTATCTAAAATAAACCAAGCACGAGAGGGTAAATAGAGGCGTTACAAGCGTAACCCGACATCATGTGTCTGTGGTCAAGGTTACATCACCAATACCAACAATCCTGCTGGTCACCTGATTTCCCATCTTCACGACAGCATAATCTCCCTTCCTGTAAGCAGAGAAGAATCCCTCATGTGGGGTGACGTGGAACGAGGCACCGGAGTCAACAATCCAGGTGCAGTCATCATGGGCTATGTTCAACATTTCCTCACTGAGGAGGAATATCTCGGCATTCGGGTTGGCAGCCACCGCCGTGGTGCTCTGATCACTTCTTCTTCTGGGAACAATTTGATCCGACTTCACACAGCTATTCTGTTCATCATTCTGCAGTCCGGCCTCTTGTGTCCTACCTTCCCACAGTAGAAGCACTTCAAGTCATGCTTTGGCCTTGACCGGCCTCTGGACCTATCTCGTCTACTTCGATCCCGACTCTTGTCACTACCCCGGGAGTCGGTCTTTCCTCTGTTCTCAACAACGTTAGCCTCAAACGTGCTAGATACACCTCGTTCTCTTCTTTTGGCTTCTTCATTCAGGAGGCTGTCTGTCACGGCATCCATCGTCAATTTTCCTTCTGGAACCGAGTTGCTCAAAGTCACCACCAAAGTATCCCAACTTTCCGGTAACGAACTCAGCAACAACAAAGCCTGCATCTCATCATCAATTTTCATATTAGATTTGGACATTTGATTCACAATACCTTTGTAGGTGTTGAGGTGCTTGATCATACTCAAGTCATCCTTGTATTCAAGCTTCACAAGGCGGCGGACCAGGTGTGCTTTGTTCCTGGGAGTCTTCTTCTGAATCATGGACTCCAATTTGTTCCACAACTCGTACGCGTTCGTGAACTCGGACACGTGCTCAAAGAGGCTTTTGTCAATGTATTCCTGATTGTGGCCACGGCCTTCCGACTCAGGATCTCCTAATCCCTGTCCGACTTGCCAGTCGGCTTCTCCTCCAAAACTATGGGATCATATAGATCCTTGCAGATAAGATGATCCTCCATCATCGACCTCTAATAGTTGAAGTTATCTGCGGTCAACTTGAACATATCTCCGTCGTGAGTTATGCCACTGGTCTCCATCTCGTCTCCTTCAGAACCCGTCGAACTCGGGCTCTGATACCATTGTTGGGTATCTTGGACCCTCAAATATCAAATTGAATGTGGAAGCAGAAAATCAAAATGGGAGCGAGAGAGACAATCAGAATTTGTTTTACGTGAGAAAACCTTCCTCAATGTGAGAAAAGAAAAAACTCACGGGACCTAGTCCAGTATCAAAATCCACTATAACAATAATCAGTTACAATGAATCAAAACCACACCAATGTGGCGGTACACTCAACCTCTCCAACAATGGTGGTCACCCAAACGAAACCTAGAGTGTTTCACTCAAACTCTCTAAAAATCTCTCAAATGCAGAGCATGCAGGCTCGCTCAAATATGTCACTCAAAACTGTCACTTGAGACTCTCCAATTTCTGTGCGTCTTGCCTCCACCCTTACTCATCTATTTATAGGATGAATTGGGTTTATAATGGGCTGGGCCGAAGCCATCAAATATTATTTGATTTGCTCAATCAAATAAAAACAGAAAGAATCAATCAAATAAAACGGAAAG
Source organism: Glycine tomentella (assembly GCA_007407185.1). Taxonomy (NCBI): domain Eukaryota; kingdom Viridiplantae; phylum Streptophyta; class Magnoliopsida; order Fabales; family Fabaceae; genus Glycine; species Glycine tomentella. Next base: position 137,741 of record PYAF01005988.1, read on the forward strand.
TATCAATCAACTAAAAACGAAAATTATCCAACAAATTTAATGTACTAAATTATTAATTTACTGAATTAATTAAATGATGAAATGAGAATTTCGTTAATTAATCTCCAATTTAAAAACATAAGCTAAGGTATTGTCAAGAATGAGATTTTGAAGAAAAATTAAAATATAATTTCCAATGAATAAACACTTTTTGTTTAAATAATTTATAACATAAAAATTAGAATAATATATTAGCATAGATGGTTAACTGTACTTTTCATTCTTCAAATATCGTGATTTTATGATTTTTACTAGTCAAATTTCAGTTGTGGGTGAATTAAATACCTAATTTTTTTTTTATCTCATTTACAATCAAAATTTTCTTCTATTAGCATCATATCGTGTTAATGTCACATTAATCCCCAGTCCATTACTTTCAGTCATTTATTAAACAACTCAAAAATTTTGTTGATGTAACATTAGATACTAATGTGACACTGACGTTGAGTGATCATAAATGGAATATAAAAATTAGTAGCGCATATAATTAAGACTTAAAAATAAAATCACATTAGAAGTTGAGCAAGCTAAGCTTTATTGTCTTAGTCCCTTTGTGGTTACACACACGGGACTGTGGGCTACGTACTCCTTCAATCCCCTCGATCATACCTTTGCTTGATGCCCCACTCTGCATTCGGCCAATCATGAACATTTCTTTCATGCTAAGCATGTCATGAGACCCTTAGCCCAACACATCATAATCGCCCGTGGTACATGCTAAGGAATCTTGGAATAACAGTTAGATGAGATACAATGAATCGTCACAAAAAGATTGGGTTTATGGGATAAGCTAAACCCTATATGAATCACATGCTGGACAAAACACAGACACATTACATTTCATACTAAATATTTTTGGACTAGATGAATGACCGATACATTTAAGCTTCACATAAAATGATATTCTAACATACAACTTTTTTTTAATTTAAAAATGAAAAAGTTGTCTTAGCTTCAATTTCCCCCCTAACACATCCTAAAACAGCATGCCAAACGTTGATTAGATTATAATTTAAGTTTTGTTAAGGTATAATTTAATTTAATTTGATATGAAAATTATTAAATAAATGAAGAACTAAAATGTCTTATATTTACAAATTGAAAACGTTGCTGGTACACTATCATAAAAGGAAAATATTTGATAAATACCTAATTGCTATCCAACACTTAAAAAAGAGAAAAATATAGATATAATAGAATTTATGATATAATAATAATAAAAAAATATTAATATTATATTTAAATAAAAAATAATTCATACATTATTATAACTACTACTCCCGCCTGTAGTCGTAGTCCTAGGTAGTCGTAGTCCTAGAGAAGCACTAGAGTAGGTGTAGGCTTGAAGGACAAAGAAATTAGACATATACTTCTTTTTTGACGATTTTCATTATGGAATCTTAGAACACCTGTTTGTTCTCACAAGATTTATGTGTCTTTCTTCCTTTTCTTTTATGCGTACACAACTATGGAATAATTAAAGTGAGTTTTTGCTCAATTTTTGTTTTATGTATACCATTAACCACCAAGCCATACGTTTGATGATAATATCATATTCTCATACATAAATCGCACGAACGGATTAATGAAAAATTACATTAAGATTCATTGCTTACCATAATATTATAGATGTTTGAAGAAAAAACTATATTTGGCACAAAGAGAGATTAATTAATATAAATAATAACCTGAGATTTAAGTTTAGAAAATAATAATGAATGTGAAAAGTATAAATGTACACATGAAAAAAGATAAATTAATTATGACGGCAAGGCATTAAAGATAAAACTAAATATATTCATTAAAGACTGATAGACAGTTGTTATATAAAATAATAAAAAACCCTGCATATATACTCCCTTCGTTTTCTTTTATAAGTAAAAAATATTAATTTCATATTAAAAAAATTAGTTAACTTTATTAAATTATGTCATTTTTAATTAAAAAGTCATCACTATTTTTAAATTACACTTCATTCGAACTTGATATTAAGCATAAATCTCTTATTCAATTAAGGATATTTTGAACATGAACTCATTAAATAAAGTAAAATTAGTTAAATTTTGCTTATAAAAGAGAACAACAAAATTTGGAATTGATGACTTCAAATCTTAATATATTGCATGACGGTGACCATCTGTGTGCAATTGATTGACTTTGGAAGATATTGTTTCTACATAATTTGCATGATCAAACTGGTTATAAGAAATTTTGATAGATTAATTAATTGACCACCATTATTTTGAACTTAATCCGTAATTTGATCTAATACGATATTTATGTGATCAATTGAGTATATTGATTAGAGTAAACAACATTATTAAACTATGACCAAAGGTTAATAATTGAATTTGGGAATATGGGTAATTGACAATATTTGGATTTTGTTAGAATTATAATTGGGAGAAATTAGTGTGAGTGCGAAATCACAATCCTAGGTTGTTTATTATAACTTTTTTTTCACATCAACTATTTTATCTTTGATTCTTATTTACTAAATTGAGCAATTGACCACAACTATTTCTCATTTAATTTAACATTAATTGCTTAGTTTTACAAAAATTAATTGTTTGGGAACACAACCTATCATTTTGGCTAGATATTCGAACTTTCAATCCACTATTACTATTGTGTATAATACGCTTGCCTTAAGGTGAACATACTTTTATGCATGAAGTTTTTGGCGCCGTTGCTGGGGACTAGTTGCGTAGTTCTTGGATAATTGGTTTTGTGTAAACTAAGCATTTTTTTTGTTTTTCTTTTATTTCTTTTTGTTTTTAACTTTTGTTTTTTATTTATTAATTTCTGATTATTTTTTTTAAATATGTTTGTTTTAATTAATTTTACTTTCCTCTACCAGTTGTGTTTTAATCCTTTTTCCTGTGTTCATAGTATATGCTAATTAAATCTCAGAGGCTAGAACTCTTGAACAAACTTGATATGTTCATAGTTTTTGTCCCATGAAACTAGTGGCTAGGCCTTACCCAAGTGTGGAGAAGGAAAACCATCTAAAAGATAAAACTATTTCAAGAGACCTTGGAGGGGCTATGAGGGGTAAGAAAGAAAGAGATGACACCACCATTCAAACTCCTAGCTATAAAGTGAGTGATTAGGCTGAAGGATTAATGCAAGAAGGGAACATCACCTCGTTCAAGGGTAATTGATTTATTTCTCTTTCATTTGTCAAGCTTGGGACTTTAAACAAGCGTTTCTCAAAAGGCAACATGATTTATGTTATAGATTTTCTTTATTCTAGTTTTTTTTCTTCTTTCTTCTAGTACATTATCTATTTTCAGTACATTTTTCCTTTTCATGCATTTTTCATTTTTAATTTTGATCCATTAAGGACACCGCACTGTATAAGTGTGGGGATCAGTACAATCATGGGCGGACCTACGTATAAGAGAAGAGGGGTAAGTGCCCCCCTTAAATTTTGGCATGAAATAAAATGCCCTTAATGTAAAAAAACTTTACAAAAATATCCAATGCCCTTAAATTTTGCTTTTTTGTTCTACTTTGGTCTGCTCGACTGCTCCCTGTTGCCCTCGACTGCTCCCTCTTGCATTCTGCTCCTCCTCCGTCAGGACCGCCCTCGTCGGCCACCGCAGACCTCTAGAGCCTCCTCGCGCAACACGCGGCACGACAACACCTCCGTCTTCGAGGCTCCGACTTCGAGCTACATTTCGTGCTTTGTGCTCCCGTTTCTGCGGTTCCGTTTCTGGGCTTCTGGGTTCTTCATTGGGGTTGAACTTCCGTTCTGCACTTCCATTTACTCAACAATCAACAGGTACACATCATTTTATTTAATGAATCAATTTATTTAGTGTTTTACTTAGTGCCTGCCTGCTAATGGAGAACAATTTGACGAGATTCATTTGAGGTTTTTTATAAAGGGGAAATAGAGGAAAAATATTCCAAGGTTTAACATGCAGCTGATTATAAGACCATATTTAAAATCAATATATTTGAAACAAAATGACAGAAAAGCTTGATTCTTTGAAGAGTAAATGAGAAATGGAGTTCTAATTTAGCTACCCAATTGGAAGCATTGTACTGGGTTGAAGGAACTTCTTCAATTTCTTTCTGTCTCTCCACCCACTCACATAAAAACCTCAGCTTTCTATAGATTCTGAAACATTTTGGTTTTGGCTATTCTTCTAATTTTTTTTTAGTATTAAAAAAATAGGACCATTTGGAAGTCTTAGATTGTATGCTTGAAGAGCAGAGACTTTAGTTCTTCTGTTCCTCTTAGGTAAACTTCTATGTTCTGTCTAATGTGATATGGTTTTGGTTCATCACTTGGGAGTTAGTTGTGCTTCACTATGCAAGATCCAGGGGAACTATGTCTCTACTACCTATAGCTAAACACGAAAGATTTATTTGTGATTTTAAGCATTCTAATTCAATTTGATGCTTGGCATAGGATTGTTGACTCAATTTTAAATATGGTGATACAATGTTATATTGTGGTACTGGATAAACTCAGCTTGTCATAAAAGTAATAAGAGATTGTTCACACTTTTGAGGATACATTTTGATTTATGACTGATGGTCTTTGAAAGTGAGATTGAATAAAGGGGAAAAGTAATAAGCTACTTACAAAAAAATTGTGATTATAGGTTCATGCTTCTAGATTATTAAGAAAAGTAATAGGTTCATGCTTCTAGATTCAGTGATTCACATTGTGTGTTTGTTTTTACCGATTAAAAAATTTACATTCATTATCTTGCTTTAATATGTTTTAACTCTTTGACTTGTGGTTTCTTTCTATCAATTTGTTATAATGGAATATTCTGTTGCAGAATCAAAAAATGTGATTAGAAATGAAACAACGCTTTCAATTTGTATATCTAGGAGTGAAGTTATTCTGAGTGTTGTAATTTATTATTGTAGGTTCTTTTGATCAAATGGAAGAGGTTGGAGAGTTGACAATCCATGAGGGAGGAGATTCTTGTGATGAGGACTTGATATAAAATTGTTTCTATGCTTCCATTTACTCAACAGTCAACACTCAATAGGTACACCATATTCAAAAGTAAATTCATGTCAACTTCTATTTTATAGTTTAGTTGTTTACTCCCTCCCACCAGTCCCACGTTATAGTTTAATAATGAACAAAAAAAAAAACTAAAGAAAAAGAACCCATTTTTTCAAATTAGGTGCCTACTTATATATTGATTAATTTTTTTCATTTGCCATTTTTTAGGATGGAAAGGTATTTAGGTTCTTTTTTTACAAAATCAAGTGGTAGTAGTGCTAAAAGTTCTCGATGTGAATCTTCTTCATCTATTAATTTAGTTCAAGATAAACAAGATGAGTGTTCAAGAAAGAGAAATGATTTGTATGTTCCTGATCTGGGTAAAAGACTTCTTATTATGAGCATTGCGAAGAGTGGTCAAGAAAGGAAAATGATTCGAAGAATTTATCTAACGAATGGTCCTTGTCAACCAAAACTTGACAACTTTCCTCAATCCTTAATTGGGGATAAAATGCATAGATTTAATCCTCAATGGTACAATGAGTTTGGCACTTGGTTGGAGTATAATGAATCCAAAGATGTTGTATTTTTCTTGCATTGTTATCTATTTAATTGTGAGCATGGTGATGGAAGGGGTGGTAATGATTCATTTGCAAGAGAAAGATTTAGCAATTGGAAGGACAAACAACGGCTTCTTAAACATATTGGGAAAGTTGGAAGCATTCATAAGTTGTGCTTCAGTGCTGCCAAAGATTTGATGAATCAAAATCAACATATTGATATTGTTATGTCTGGCATTTTTGACAAAGCCAAACAGGATTATCGTATTCGTCTGAATGGTTCTATTTGATGTATTCGATATCTTAGACGATAAGGTTTGACTTTCCAGGGACATTATGAGACAAATTCTTCAATGAATCAGGGAAATTTTGTGGAGCTTGTAAAATTCCTTTGTGAAAGCAATGAGGAGATAAATAATGTATCTTTGAATAATGCTCCAAAGAATCTCAAAATGGTAGCTCCCTCAATTTAGAAAGATATTACTAATGTTGCTGCTAGTTTAGTTACCAAAGCTATTATTTCAGATATTGAGGACAATTTCTTCTCTTTACTAGTTGATGAAGCTCGTGATATATCAACTAAAGAACATATGGCCATTGTTTTAAGATATGTGAACTGCAATGGTAACACTATTGAGCGTTGTCCTGGTCTTGTTCATGTTTTAGATATTACAGCTAGTTCACTTAAAGAAACAAATGAGTTAATTTTTGCCAAAAATGGCTTGAGCTTGACAAAAATTCGTGGTCAAGGTTATGATGGTGCAAGCAATATGAGTGGTCAATTCAGTGGTCTGAAAAGCTTGATTTTAGTTGAAATAATTCTGCTTACTATGTTCATTGCTTTGGACATCAACTTGAGTTAGCTCTAGTGGCTCGTGCATAAAAGGTTTATGCCTTGACTAACTTCTTTAATTTTATACCGTTGGTGTGTAATGCACTTGGTGCTTCTTGCAAAAGAGCAGATATTTTGAGAGAAAAACAATTTGATGAGATAGTCAAAAGTATTGCAAGCGATGATGTTCAATTAGGGAGAGGCTTGAATCAAGAAATGAGTTTGTCACGACCAGGGGACACACGTTGGAGCTCACATTACCGATCATTGGTAAGTTTGTTTACATTGTTTGATCTTGTGCTTGATGTGCTAGAAATTATAAAAGATGATACAACCCTTATTGTAACACCCCGGACGTGCTAACATTAATGATACCAAACCACACTAACAGCGTTATACATGCGGTATGCGGAAGCGACAAGATCGTTTTTCTTGATTACATTATGTATGAAATTTAAAACACAACTAAAGCATAAAACAGACAGAACTGATCCAGATAAAACATACAAATAATAGGCAGATACATAACTTAACACA
>PYAF01005988.1:158867-185992 GCA_007407185.1 Glycine tomentella
CCAATTAATTGTTAAACTGCCCTGAAAATAAAAATTAGAATAATTAAACTTAAAATAATCCAAATTAATTAAAATCCGAATTATCGGTCTAATTAAATCCCAAATGAGAAACAGTGCAAAATATAGATATTTAAACACAACTAGGGATTAAAATGAGTATAGAAAGATGAGTAAATAGTAATAAATAGTGACTCATCATACACTAGTTTGAATAGTGACCAAGTACCTTGTGGTATTATTTCTTTCCTAAAGTCTCCATAGGCTCCTACAACTAAGTATTTTTCTTTCTTTCTTGAAGCTTCCCTAGGCTCCTACAATTGGGTAGTCTCTCTTTCCTTAAGCCTCCCTAGGCTCTTACAATCAACATTCTTTGAGCCTCTACAAGTTCGCCTAAGTATTCTTTCAACAAGCCTATCTAGGATTCACCCTCAGTAGCACCAACTACTGGACACACACAATAACTTGTTGTGTTCCCTAGGCCCTAAGAAGCCATAGTTACTTGACTGCTCTTCCTAGTCCTCTTCAGCAACACCTTCGTTGGACTGAAAACCACTTTCCATGTTCCCTAGACCTTCAAAAGCAGTAGTCACCTGACTACTCTTCTAAAACCTCTTAAGTAGCACCTATTACTGGCAACACACAACAACTATAGGGGTCCCTTCACATCAAGGGAGAGGTGGACAAAATACTTTTGGGTTAGGCACAAAGGCTTTCACCTACAGTGTTTCAGGCTTAGGAAGTTCCTTAAGAGAGGGGTTTGTCAATTGACTTTGACCCACTACTTTGGCAATCCTCCTTGCACTTAGTTCCTTCACACTTGATCAATTTATAGACTTAATTAAGGAGGTAACCATTTGTCGTAATTGCAGATTAAATTCAAATGTTGCAATAGTTGTCCAAGTCCATGCAGGTAGCCGTTCTACCTGATTCAATCTCCTCCATACAACTCAATTGAGTTGATTTCTTCATCTCTACTTTTGCTCCACTGTCACCTGCTTTCACCTTATAACCATTGAAGGATCCATTGAGAAAGATATGTTGGTACTTAGCTATGATCTTGGTGGCTTCCACATGAATTCGAATTTTGAATCATGGGAAGTTTTTTGGAAATTGTTTCTACAACAAGTTTTTTGGAGAAGAGTTTATTATTGCTATCTACAATCTCTCTTCCACATTGGTTGCTGGCTCTTTTCGACTAGGACAAATATCTCCTTTGAGTTCCCACTACTAAAAAAATAGCTTTTAACATCGCTACTTTAACATCGATTATCTGAAAAATCGATGTTAATGAAAATGCGGTGGCAAATTCGTAATTAAAAGGATCAATATAACATCGGTTTTCATAAAAATACCAAAAACCGATGTTAACCATTCAATATTAACATCGGTTTTCAAGTTTTTTAGAAAAACCGATGTTAAGGTGAACTAGTTAACATCGATTTTCGAGTTTTTAAAGAAAATCGATGTTACGGTGAACTAGTTTACATCGGTTTTGAAGTTTTTTAAGAAAACCGATGTTAATGTGAACTAGTTAACATCGGTTTTTAGGTTTTTAATAAAATCGATGTTAATGTGAACTAGTTAACATTGGTTTTTGAATGAAAATTGATGTTGTCGTTGTTAAAATAACGTATCCATCCCCCAAATCAAATACCACCACTGTCGCGCGCTTATCTTTTCCCTCATCCCTAACCTCAGCTTTTACAGTCGCCACCTCATCCCTCCTCATCCTTCACCTTGCCGCCTCATCCCAAGCAGTCCTTAACCTCGCGACCTTATCCCAAGCTTTTATTGTCACCGCTCACCGTCACGGCGCTCGCACGGGTTCAGGTATGGCCTCTTTTGCTCTGTTCTCTTTGAGGTACTATAGCAACTCACATTTCGAACTAATAAGTGGTTGGTATTCGGTTTTTGTGTTATCGCCATGGATTTCCAAAGTAGGAGGCCTCATTTGCTTGAGACCGTGGTTCACATTGTTGGTGTTAGCTTCACAGGTACTTGACTTTATTCCATGTTTGTTGGTGTTGCTTATTCATGTGAAAGAGACAATGGGTATCGGTTGATGTATTTTTGTTAAAAAAATGTTGGATAATTGTATGGTCATTTGCTGGAATTGGTTTTGTTTGGTGTTAATTGTTTGTGGTAGGGTACTATGTGGTTTTAAGATGAAATGTTGGATATGTTAGATGTACATTTGTAGCATTGATGGATCTATATGCCTTTGTTGGATTGATGATAACTAATAATGGTCACCCAAGCAAATGAGCATAAGAACTGGAGATTTACACTATGACAAACAAGAAAGAAAAACAAAAACACTATAGATGATGGCTAGTTTGTTTTGGTTTCTGTTTAGGCTTGTGGGATACAGCAATAGTCGGGATAGTTCTAGCCTTATTGATGTTTAATTTATTGTCACTGTTATTGTACTAAATGAAGTTTGTATGGCTGGTTAAAGAATTTAGGACACTTAGTGGCTGATTAAGTAAACTTGTGATGCTATTTTTTGTCCTTATTAAGCAAAGTTGTTAAGTTTTTTTGTTGGGAATAATTGGGAGCTATCTTAGGCTTATGATGTTGGCTATAACATAAGTAGCAACACTAGTAGAGTATGTTTTAGTCATTGGATGAGTCAGCCTCTCAAATAATGGTGTTGCCAACCAATTCTTCACAAATAATGTGGTTAAGCTAGGGAGAATTGTGATGGACCTAATAATAAAAGTTGTGTATAAGTCTTAAAGGTCTAGATATTGATTACAACATTGGTTGCTTAAAAGTTCCCCTCATGTTGACTAACTATTCTTCTGGTCCAAAAGTTTGCATAGTGTATAATATCTTATGAAGCAACTGATTTTGCATATTGATTGTTTAAACTTGATATGGCATTGTTGAGGCTTCATTCTTCTCAGTCTTTCATATGGCATTGTTGTGGCTTCATTCTTCTCATTCTTTGACTTTTTCCCTATAATTTCATCAATTCCACACAAAAATTCAGAGTCAACAACCACACCAAAATAAAATTTTAATAAATATACCAATGTGAAAAGCAATCCAAATTAAGTACCTGGTTCACTCTATTTTCAAATGAATCAATCATTGTCCGACTAGGTTCAGCCTCCAAGTTTTTGTCTTGAGCTTCCGTAATAAGTTGTTTCACTTTCTCCTTAGCTGCTGAAATAGTCTGATTTATGGTTTCCATAGTGGAAGCATCAGCAATTGTATCACCAATTTCAATGCTAAAAGCATTCTGCAAAAGCCAATAGTTTACAAGCCACTGAGTATGACCAAGAAATTTTGGAGCTGCAACAGTGCCAACCTCTTCCCTGTATTCAAATAGACATTCACTGAATTAAACGAAGAAGTAAGGAACTGATTGAAACAGTTTCCATTTATAAAATTGACACCATGCCTTGACACTGTTCCAATGGCACTTCTTCCACCACTCTCAGGTGTGCCAACCTCCAACTGCCACCACCTTCCAAGTGTGTGTGTGTCTGTGTGCTACTTTCCAAACACCTCCCACCCGCTGTTTCAGCCGTCTCTATTTTTCTAAAAATAATCACACACAGAAAATAAAGACACTGCACCAAGACCTTTCAGGTCCATTATTGTTGTCTCCTACTCCATCAAATTCTCCAATTTTGACTCCTTCATTGGAACTTCCCATAGCATAACACAAAGGTATCACATCAGCTCTAAAGTCTAAACTCTAATCCTTTTATGCCTGTCAATTAAATTATCTACTTCCTATTATGTCTTTGTGTCCCTTATGGTCTTTGGGTCAATAGAGTTAATAATTGAAAACGGATCCCCTTATCTCTTGGCAAAACATTTGTTGGTTGTTGTTGGTTCTCTACTATATACTTTGTTCTCTTGAATCGTCAACCTAGTCTTCATAAAATGTCTATCATGTGGCATATTCATTTCGTCCCTAACAAAATCAGAATTATATGGTGAAGTCATGGTCTCAAGGTATGTTAGGTTCAATGCGATACTCCATGGTACTCCCAATTGATCAATGTTGATCGTTGGATCAGGAGTAATGACTGTTCGAGCAGAAAAACCAACTCTTTTACCCATCAAGTATCCTCTGATCCGACCTTCCTTGGCGTTGACATTTGCTTTTGTTTTTGCTAGCATCCAGACTATTTTTCAGGCAGTTTTATGGATTTGTGATTCTTAAAGCCTGCTTAAACTTATCGAATTCTCATTTCCTTTAAGAGAGTAACCACTGATACTTGATGAACTTTACAAGGGTAAGTTTGAAAGGTGGATGATAGAACAAAAGGTGAAGTCAAACATATTGAACTAAACTTAGATTACGAGTGCAAAATATAAATTTGCATGAGATAGAAATGATAATTAAGCCAGCCTGTAATATTTTGTTATGGTTATCATACAGGGGGATTTGTGGACTCTCATTTGCAAAAAAGGGACGTCTTCTTCGCATTGTGTTCTGGATTTCTCAAATGGTGAGTACTAATTCAATCTGGAGCTTGGTCACTGATATCTGTTCATGTTCTTGCATGAGAATTGACACTTGTTTCTTTTCTTATTTTGCAGATGAAAAATATTTAGCTATTGTCAGCTCTAGACTGCGGGTTATAAGCTGCGAAATTGGGGAAGATATTCTGAAGTTCCCTAATTATTTGGTAATCTTCATTACTTATTCTTCACACACGCAAATGAAAACACATCCCAAACAACTCTTTTAACTAGCATTTTCCTCTCTTTAATTTGCATAGGTGCAGCTAATTTCAATTTGTTTGCGCACTGCCATTAAATGTAATTGTTCACTTATTTGATCATTCACAAATATTTTTAAAAAATATCCCATTTTCTAAGCTTTGTTTCAAGTTTAGACTTGAGTGTAATTGGATTTCATGAGTTTAATCAGTATTTGTAATTGTTATTTGTAGGCATTTTTCCTTTTTCGTTTTTGCATCCTGTGATAACCCTAAGGCATGGCGCAGTTAGCGCCAGACCCCGCGTGATCAGCAAGGGGATTCGTAGCAAAAAAAAAAAAAGAGGTACTGCGCCAACAAGCCTATGTACCACCGGGGGTACATAGGCTAATTCTACATGTGGTGCCAGGAGCGCTGGTGTGGTGCCTGGAGCGCCACAGTTGCTGGAAGTTGGCGCCCGGAGCGCCGGTGTGGCGCCAGGAGCGCCATAGTTTCCCCAGCCGGCGCTGATGGCGCCAGAGGTGGCGCCAAGAGCGCCAGAAGGTCGGTGCTGACTCTATTTAAAGGGGAATCGCGTTTTTGAGGAGAAAAACCTCTCCTCCTTCTTCCCCACGACCCCAGCAGCCATTGTTGACCTTCCCAAGCTTTCTAGGACCCTATATCTTGGCCTAAACACCTTCTTATAGCCTTTAATCTTGAGAGAAACATATGAGAGCTTGAATCCTTCATCAATTTGTCTTCGAAATCCCTTTGTGAGCAAATCCCTCTTTCTTAAAGAAACCTCAGAGAACCGCTGATTGGCGAGGACCCAAGACCGGGAAAGGATTCTGGAGCTCGAGGAAGCTGTCCTGTGACCTTTCGGGGTCGCCACTAAGGTAAGAAACGTGTGTTTCTGTGATTGATTTGGGATTTGGGATTTCCTGTGAATAATAACCCATCTGTGATAGGGCTAGAATTAGCTCTGGGTCCATTTGAGAGAAGTGTTTAGAATTATGAGAGGAGGAAGGATTTAGCTTTCAATTTGTGTTTTGGAGACTGTTGGTTTTGGCTCTAGGTGAGGCATGTGTGACTTGAACTGAGTCACTTGATCTGAAACATGCAAGAGCCTTTGTGATGGGATTGTGGTGCCTGTGAGGCCAAGGGAACGATGTCTAGTGGTAGAGACCGTTCAAGCCCTGAGAAACCCTGTGTAGATGGGTTGTGAGCGCTCTGAGCTCACTGTGAATGGCTGAGGCTGAGACTGTGGGGACTCTGTGACCATGTGTGTTTTGGAATAGACCACTGAGGGTCTATGAAGAGGCTTGTAGTGAGATGAGCCTGAGGAACCTTGGGCAGAGGATCTAGGTTATGGAGAGGATTGTAATTCCTTTCCCTGAGGCAGGAGTGACTGCCTGATGAGCTTATTGGCTGATGATATGCTTGTATGGTCTGTAATATGCTATTGTGTGCCTTGTCAGGGCTTGACACTTCGAGTGTCAGTGAAGCAGACCATTGATCAAGGAGCAGAGCTGCGAGATACGGCTAAGAGGTAAGCTCATCGTCCTGGGGATTCTTCCCTTTCTTTAGTTGCCACCCAGGGGGGTGCTGAAATGCATGCCATGTTTGTTTGATATATGTTCTGGTAAGTATGTGTGTGGGCATGCTGTGAATGTGAAGGCCATGTGGCCTAACTGATATGTTATGATTGAACAGACACCAGGATGGTGTCATTGAATATACGATATGGCCTAGTGTGTGCTGAGCTGAAATGGTAAACCCCAGGATAGACACCGAGAGGTGTGAGAGGGCCTTGAGCCTTTGATTGATGATCACTGAGGTGCTCAGTGTTGGAACCTATAAGGTACTGTGATGGTATCGGGCTAGCTGAGGTTCCCTAGCCAGAGGAAGAGTGTGAGGACTCCCTGGAACGGCTGGTATTCCATGGGAGGTGCCACGGCTCTCCAGTTAAGTCCTAAGGACTGTTGAACCTGTGTGGAGGTTCTTCCTTAGGCATTTGAGTTGAAAGACCTGAGTGAGGGTGCTCCCTGTGTGGAATGACTCCTCAGGCACTTGTGGATAGGTAAAGCCCTGTGGATGGTGCTCCCGTAGTGGAATGACTTCCCAGGCAAGTGATAGTGACCTGTGGATGATGCCTCCTGTGTGAGATGACTTCCCGGGTAGTGAAAGTCCTGAGTGCTGGTGCCTCCTGTGTGAGATGACGCCTCAGGCCAGCAGTGAAAGTCCTGAGTGCTGGTGCCTCCTGTGTGAGATGACGCCTCAGGCCAGCAGTGGAAGTCCTGAGTGATGGTGCCTCCTTTGTGAGATGACTCCTCAGGCCAGTGTTGGGAGTCCTAAGAGACGTGTGCCTCTTATGTGAGATGAACTCTCTTAGGCAGGTGAGTTTAAGTCCTGTGGATGGTGCCTCCTGTGTGAGATGACTCCTCAGGCAGATGGTGGAAAGTCCTGGATGTTTTTCCAGGCCGGTTAGTGACAAATATGTTGTATCTCTAAGAGAGGGCGCCCAAGGGGATAAGAGCCTAGAGCCTCTTAGACGAGCCATATCTGGATATGTGAAGTCCTGAGTGATAGTCCTCAGGCATTGTATGTTTAGTATGAGACAATGCGTCTCTGGTGGATACAGGGTCCAGTGGGTGACACTGATGATCAGGTACCTCTAGGAGACAGGCTGTGAGAGCCAACATTAGATGTTGAGACCAGGGGTAAGGCTTTGATCCTGAGAGATGGCTATGTGAGCCAATGAGAGGTGTGGACCTCAGATGCCATGGGCTTCCTACGTTGAAATTCCCAGATGGCTGGGAGTATGTGTATGAGCTGAGAATGTATCTCTAGCTCTGTTATCTGTTTATTCTTATGTTTTTGGTGGTGAACCAGGGTGAGGGTGGTTTTCCCAGGACCCTGAGTTTACTGAGACATATGTCTCACCCTGTTTGGGGTTTGTGGTTTTCAGGTGCTTCTTCTGGAGCAGAGAAGCAACCTCAGGGAAGGAGGCCCTAGTTGAGGTGACAGGCTGGAGGAGGCTGCAGTTGAAGACCGGTGCAGAGCTTCCAGAGGGGGAGCTGGCCTTAGCTTTGGCTTAGGGCAGGGTGTGTGTACACCCGATTCTGTACATATTTGATTTATGACCGGATGTGGTCATGTTGTTGAGCATGTATATGTTATGTTTCCTCCTGAGTATATCTGGTTAAGTTATGTATCTGCCTATTTTGTGTATGGTTATCTGGATCAGTTTAGTTGCTTTGTGTTATGTTTTAAATTTCATACATAATGTAATCAAGAAATATGATCTTGTCGCTTCCGCACACCGCTTATTAACGCCGATAGCGCGCTTATGATACGGTTAATGATAACACGTCCGGGGTGTTACACATCCTCATCACTAGAGTCGTGCTTGGAGATTGTCAGTGACTCTCTACACAGGTACTTATAAATGTATTTAGTATTTTTTGATATTCTATATGTATATGCGTGGTTCTGTAACTTGTTTTATATGATCAATTAGTTTGTCCTTCAACCAAAAAAGAAGCATAACTGCATTAGTGTACCTATTTTATTGTATGATAACTATATTAGAATAGGTGAAAACCTGAGACTCATCTGTCTCTCTATATGAAAAATTTCACCACTTGACAAATTAGTTAATTAGGTGGCTGATGTCATAAAAAATAGAAACTGAGGTCATAAAAATTTCCAGCTTTCTGTAACCACCCTTCTCAATGATTTATCACCAAACCAGCAGTCCAGCACCCTAAAAGGTTTTGGACCCCAATCTGCCACAGATGTTGTCAGCAAAATAGGGCAATGATCAGAAAAATTCCAATCCAAAGTGATCCGAGTTGTGCCTTGCAACTTAATAAGTGATCAGTTACCTGCTTCTTATCATTGATGGCATCCTCATAGCGTTTAATATACTCAGACTTTTCACTTTCACTGGTTTCTAGCTGCTTAATAAGCAGGGCCATCTTATCTTCAATCAATCGATAATTTAAACTGAGAGAACTCTTGTCAGATTTAACTCTATTTATCAGTCTTCTGGTTAGGTCTAGTGCTAGTCCTTCAAAACTAGTATCACCAACAAGTAAACTATTAAAATTCAATTTTAAAAGAAAAGAAACAATTTAAAGCAATATCTGAAGACAAACCTTTGTGGTAAGAAGACAGCAAGATTTTGCCACTTCCCTGCAGCTGGAATGGATTTTTCATATTCACATAAAACAACATCAAGAACTTGCACAAGATATACATAATAAACTCTTCCAATTTTTCACAGAAGCAGTAAGCACCACATATGATTTAGAGCAGGAACCACACAAGCTATCCTATGTAGCACCAACCATATTTACTTCAAGGTTGTAATTGCAAAGTAGCAGAAACCCTGCGAGGCTCCCACTAAATCCTTCAAAATTAGTCCAATAAGGAGCAGCTACAGCATGTTACAAAAAATAGTTGCATGATTAAGCGTAGCTACAAAAAGATTGTGGTTAGCATTGCATGAATAAGAGCTTAGCTAAAAGAGTAAGACAGAATAGAAGAGGTTTCATTATGAATTATTAGCATTTGAGGAACTAAGTAGCAACACAGTTGTATAAGGGGAAACCCTTCGAAGGTGAATTCTCTATTCTATTCTGTTTTCCATTCTGTACACATTACATAAATGTTCTTGCTTTTTCTCTTTTCTGTTTTCCCTTCAAAGGTGAATTATTAGTATGGTCATAACAGGACAAATAAATCTTGGCAGCAGAACCATATGCTTTACAACACTCAGTTTCTTCAATACTCTGCAAGTCAACACTCAGTTCCCTTCGAAGCTTTTACTATTTTAAAAAAAAAAAATTTCACGAAAATAATTCCATCTATATAGAAGCATTAATTCAAGGATGTCGTCCTCTCAAACAAGCCAAAAAGTAGAAAAGACATCCATAAAAAGAAAACAAATCTACTCATAAGAGCTTTTCCCATACCAATGTAAATTTGACAGACACACTTCCCTTTGTACATCAAGCATGAGGATATTTCGGAGATCATCCATGGTGGTCAATGTCTCAACATCTCCATTATACAATTGTGGATTCTGTAAGTCTCTTGCAATTGACTAGCATTACTTGGTGAATTGTTTTATATTCTATCATAACTGACTTTATTTTCATCGCACAATAGGCATATGAATCATTTAAGTATGCAATCGGATCATGCCGATGTGTATGGATTCGTCGAGCCACAGTCCATACATAGATCTGGCCAATCTCAATTTCAAATCGAGGACTATATGAAGAAATGGATGCAGACTATCCATAAAAAGTCTACCTTGCACCGTATTTGAATGGGTAAGTATAAATGAGAATGACAATTTAATTAATGTATGCAGTATAATAACCTTGTTTTTGACAATGCAGTTCACATTGGCAACTGGTAGTTATCTGTCCGAAGGCCAATGTAGTCGCCTGGTTCTGTTCGTTGCAAAACAGGCCTGATAACTACCTTAAAGGAATTATTAACAGGTAGGTTCTAATTTCTAACACATTTACGTTATTTCTATAGTTGAAAGGTAACTTGTACACTATGCATACTTGTTTGTCTTAAATAGTGCTTTGAAGGGAGTGAATGACTGTCCAGCAAATAAATCAAAGGCCACAACTAAATGGATTGCACTTAAAGTAAGTCTTTTCATAAATCATGGTTTAAGTGTTGAATTAATTTTAATTAATATTTACGGTAATTGCCATTTAACTTTGACTGTGTTTTTCAATTTAGTGTAATAAGCAAACAGGAAGCACTGAGTGTGGCTATTATGTCATGCATTTGATGCAGACAATAGTCCAAGGAGGCTTCACAGATAGCTGGGACATGATAATTAGTTGTCTAATTGAAAACAAATTATTTTTGTTTACTTCTTTTTGTTTTGTACTTATTACATGTTTTCTTATGTCATGCAGTTTTTCACTGATCAAAGACCATTGGAAGCCAGCACGTTGAAGGCGATAAGAGTGCAATGGGCGAAATATTTTCTTAAAATTATAGAAGATGTATTAGTAGCTTAGGTGGTTTATTGGATTTTCAAAACAATTGTATAATAATGCTTAGCATAATCTTTTATGTACATTGACACTATTTACTTTTATTTGTTATTGGAATATTATTAAATTGTGAATTGGCTGGATCTGAATTTTTAAAATTTCAGGTTGAAGAACTGCTAAAATTAAAAAAATAGATAAAATATTTAAAAAAAATAAAAAAACAACATCGGTTGCAATAAAAATCGATGTTAACTTATAAATCAACATCGGTTTTCTTTCCAAAACCGATGTTGTTATGATGTAACAACATCGGTTTTGAAAAGAAAACCGATGTTGTTATGATGTAACAACATCAGTTTTGGAAATAAAACCAATGTTGTTTTCATGTAACAACATCGGTTTTCTTTTCAAAATCGATGTTGTAATCCATAATCAACATTGGTTTTGGGTAAAAACCGATGTTGTCTTTGTTAACATCGGTTCTGCAAGGAAACCGATGTTGTCACACTATCTTTTACGCTTTTGATAAGTCTCACATTTCAGTTAATTTCATGTTGAAAATATTGGCACTTATCTTTTGATTTCTTTCATTTGGCTTATAATTTCCCTAAACCTAGTTAATTAGCACCTTATTCTTGTGCTTAAAGCATTTCGAAAGATTAATCCAAATCATGTTGTATATTTGATAGATTCCAGGGGTTTCCGAGGTTTCCGAAAGATCAAAGCAAGCAAGGAAGGTGTACTTATCAAGCATGGGAAGTTACACAAGCAAATCAGGCCCAAAAATCACAAAGCCCAAAGGATTCTTCATGACTAAGCTTTCAAGTCGCCCAGGCTAGCCTCCCATGTGTATTCTGGTTGCCCAAGCCACTCACAAGTTCCAAGAAAGCAGCCTTAACTCGCCCAGGCGAGCTCCTACAGGTAAAAATGGGCGCTTGGGCAAGTGAAGCATGCTGGTGCCCAAAATCTATAAATAGGCCACGATTTGGAGAGCTTTGGATGCAATTTTGGAAGTTCTCTCTCCCTTACTAGCTTTAGCTTTGTTCTTAGGTTTTAGGTACTTAAATATTAGGTTTAAGTAGGTTAAGAAAGTGAGAGAAGTGAGGTTTAGCGTGGAAACTCTGCCGGAGAGAAGCGAGGATGAGAACGTATAGCTGCTCTTTCCGAGAGGAGGTTCTCTCCATGCTGGGCTAGCTTCTTAGAGGTTGGATGTAATCTTCTTAACCCTATACTTCTTTTAATATTCATGCATGAATCGTTCTATTTCTTGTTGGTAATTTCATTCTACGCTTAATGCTTGATTTTACTTGATCACTAGGATCACGAACTTAAATTCCTAAGTGAGACTGGAAAGTAATCTTAGGGTTTGAACTGAAAGAAATTACTCGTTACGTTACGTTGCTAGGAATAGGGCATAATGTTTCGATTGCATAAAAGCACACAATTATAGTTCTTAACGCTGGGGTAATTTACTTAAATATGGGAGGGATCGATATTCGGTAAAATATCCTTAGAACTTGGATGCGAGGAATCAATTCAAGGTAACTTAGTGTGCATCAATAAAGAATAGACGGTGATTTATGCATGGTAAATATTAATTGAATATAGAACGTTAAGAATGATGAAATCCAATCCCGCTTTCTCATAAATATATTTTCATTTTCGTTAAGTTTAGTTAGTTTACTTTACTTGCATCAACAAATGAAATATCGTTCAACCTACTTGTACATATCTATTCAACTGTTTAATTTTAGTTGGATTATTTGAGTAAGCTCAAGTCCCTGTGGAGACAATCTTTTATAAATTTGAAACCTACAATGATAAAACAGTATGCTTGCTGTGGTAAAAATCCGTAACAGCTTTTCAACTTTTTCATTTATCAGATGTTCCACATCGGTTATTGATGGGAAACCGATGTTCTTTACTTTTGTTAACATCGGTTTTGAGAACCGATGTTAACTTCAAGACTTTCAATGTCGCCTGATTCAACATCGGTTTAGAACCGATGTTAAATGTCCCAAATAACCGATGTAGAAAGCTATTTTTCTAGTCGTGTCCTATGACTTGGATTGTGTTAAGGATTACAAAGAACAATATCATCAGGATCATTGTTGTCCAAGCACTGATACATCTTGATTGATGTGTGCTTTTGGAGTACAAGACATGTTTGTCTTCAATTCCAAATGCAATGTAACTTCTGATGATCCTTATAGCTTCTAATATCTACCCCTTGATTCAAGGTATCCCTAAGATCATGCCTTTGATCATATACAACTTCTGATACCTAAAATTTGACTCAAAAAACATGATTATGTTTCCATCTTCTAAATAACTTTCCTTCTTGATGTATGGCCAAACCCATTAGCCATTGAATTTCCCAAATCTACCTTGCATTGAAACCCACTCTTCAAGAAACTTTAAGAACACACAAGTTGTCCAAGCTTTCACAAAAATGTATGGCTGGAAGCTTTCTTGAATGGCACCAATGGAAGATGGAATAGAGGTTAGGGATGAAGGTGGAAGACACCATGGAGAACCTCTCTAATAAGTCTAGGAAGAATCACCACAATAGCTTGAAGCCATTGATAAGAAACAAGAGGTTCTTGCACAAGAACAAGAGAGAAACTCTCACACAAATTTTAGATTTGTATTAATGAACCAAAGTTAGTTTACATTCAATTTTGGACACCTTATAAAGGCCAAGAAATTACAAGCTTGTAGTGCACACTAAAGGAGCCTAAAGCAAGCTTAATGAAGCTTGTGGTGCAAGCTTCTCCTAAGTGACCCTTGCTGTCCCAAACTCTCTTGGCTGTCCCATTTTCATTAAAGGTGCAGTATTTTTAGCTTCTGAGTGCAGCCAACTATTTTACTAAGTTGCTACACAAATTACACATAAGTGCACATACACCTCTTTACACAATTGCACTAAAAAGCCTTTTTATTGTTTCTACTTTTGCTTCTAACAAGTGCTGATTTTAATTGGAATTAAATTGAACTTTAGATATTAAAATCTAGTCCTTGTTATCCTTGAGTTGGTGTGCATCATGCTTGTCCAAATTAGCCTTGATGTGGTCTTAAAGTACTTGGGTTCTAGCTCTTGTCATGAGTCTTTTAAAGCTCACCAAAGTAAGTGCTTTAAGCTCTCCTTCTAGACTTTTAGCTTGCCATGGACCTCCATCATGAAAGATTGTGCCTTAATAAGGCCGAAGGCATGTGAGAAGAAAAATAAATTTTTTTCTAGCGGAAACACACATACCACACAAGAATCATTCTTTAGGACATAGATATTACCTTGTTTGTATTAGAAATTTGATGATCAAGGATAGACTTGAAGATACAAGCCCTCTAATGTTGATCCACACCACTCCTTGTCAAGACTCGAGAGCACATCTTGAAGGCCACCAACAAACACCAATGGAGGCAGGCTAGGCGCACCAATGGAGAGGAAGAAGGTTAGGTTTCAAAGTGTTTTTCTTATCTAAGAGGCTCACCAATAGATGATATTAGTGGCTGAATTTTCTGATAAAACTCACACACAAGGGGCGTATGAAAGGGAAGAAGGTAGATAGTTTCCTTTTTTCAAAAACCTTAGAGAACTATGATCACAAGAACACACTTTATAGAAGAGTTTGAGTCAGATTTTTAACCAAAAAATCTGATTATGGAGCACCCCACAAGTGAAGATAAAGTGGAGTTGTTGCATTTCAAAAATTGCCAACAACCTCCTATCATATCTTCCTAAGACCAAGTCAATTACTTGGGAATTATTTTGCCAAATAATGATTAAATATTCAGCTGTATGAAAGCCCTTAATCAGCCCTCAAACTTCTTCCTAAAATCTAGGACATGATCATGATAAGATGCTAGTTGAATTCAAATTCAAATCTAACTCTTATCTTCTCCTTTTGATAAGAAACTAACTACTATAGTTAATTCATTTTTAAAATATTTAAATTCAAAATTTAAATTATCAAATTTCAATATTAGATAATTAATTTAACTATTTAAATTAATTAATAATGTCTTGGACTATCCAAGCCCATTAAGACGATTCATACGCCCCTCTCTCTTTAAGATAGGTATCCAAACTCCTTCTTGGGCCAACAACCATTATTAGGCCCAAAACCTTTAATGCTATAATGTCATGACAATAAACTGTTAGTGTGTTACCCATTAGACCCAACATAGCTACTAACATAAATGAGTTTGGGCCCAACAAGGCCACTACCCATTTAATGACAACACAGAGCACTAGCAATGCTTTGTTGCCCCAGAACTAGTTAGGTAAATGACAAGATCATCCTATTAAATCTATTTGGTTTTCGTATGTATTTCCTTTCGTCTTGGTTACCTTCCCATAAAACCTAGGGTAAGGAAACATATCAGCCCTTACGGTCTAGGGTAAGCTTTAATATGAAATAGGGAGTCTCCAATTTTACCGACTCTAAAGGCAAATCATCTCATGATTTCTTTTACTATGTATAGATTCCCGAGTCCCGTAAATGTCATCCCAATTTCTCCAATTTACAGATAACCTAATCTCTCACAGAGATTTGACGAATCCCTTCAGCTAGTCACCCTAGACTCGTGTTCTTTCAGGACATGCCCAAAGGTATACCTATGTGTTTCCATGTTTCAGGCAAACGAGGTATACAATCAAAACATGTCTTCTAGAACACAGTCTAGGTGAAAAATTCTGGTCTAAGGAAAGACACACCCAAATAATAAGAAACTACTCTAATGATACTATCTGTGAAATTTCCTCATAGTGTCTCTTTGTGGGTCCGTTCAGTGCGAGCTATACCCTTATAGGTCCACCCACGACTTTAGCTAAGACATCTCCATGTCTGTATCTCATTAGGTCTTTACCTTGTATCTGAATACAAGTAGATAAGATGTGCTAGTCTTACCTGAGATCACTGATCCCCATTCTCAGTGTCTCTAGACTAGGAACTTAAATTTAGGAGTAGACATCTGGTATCCTTGAACCCTCATGATCGTGATCCCATCACTAATACTCAAGAGATACCTATTCTATTCCAAGGGTTTTATCCAGTTACTCATATATTAATAATGATATCGAGACAGAATATGAAACAAGATAAAGAGTGCTTATAATTTATTCATGACAATATGAAAAGTACATGTATGTCCTAATCTAATGAAAAGATTGTCTCTAGGACCTCCATATACTTAACACATCATCCCTCCTTCTTGAAAGGAACTTGACCTCAAGTTTGCTTCCCCACTTGTACCTACATCATACAAAGAAAGATCACAAACATTGAAAGTATTACTGACACCATACTCACTAGGCAACTCAAGTTTGTAAGCATTGTTGTTGATCCTCTCTAAAATCTTGAAAGGTCCATCTCCTCTTTGTTGAAGCTTGGATTTCCTTTCACGAGGAAATCTATCCTTCCTCAAATGAAGCCACACCAAATCTTCTTCAGTAAAGATAATTTGCTTCTTGTGCTTGTTGACTTGCTTTGCATATTGTTCCATATTTCTCTCCACATGTGCCTTCGCTTATTCATGCAAATTCCTAACATAAGAAGCTTTAAACAAAGCATCATGATTAACCATAGAAGAAGTGTTAGGTAAAGGCAATAAATCAAGAGGAGTTAAAGGATTAAAGGCATAAACAATTTCAAAAGGAGATAAGGAAGTAGTCTTGTGAACTGCTCTATTGTAAGCAAACTCAATGTGAGGTAGACACTCCTCCTAAGTTCTCAAATTACCCTTGATGTAGCATCTAAGGAGTTATCCCAATGTCCTATTTACCACCTCGGTTTGGCCATTCGTTTGTGGGTGACAAGTTGATGAAAACAAGAGTTTTGTACCATGCTTACCCCACAATGTCTTCCAAAAGTGGTTAAGGAACTTTGTGTATCTATCACTCACAATGATTCTTGGCAATCCATATAGTCTCACCACTTCCATGTAGTCTTCCATGTAGTGTCACCACTTCCTTGATGAGCCCCCTTCTCACACAAAGAAAAAATACTAGAGAAGTCATGATCACTTACATAAAATTCCTTTATGTGATTAAAACCAAGCAATTTAGTTTTAAGCATAGAAATCAAACAATTCCTCCTTGATAAGGCATCCATTACCACATTCAACTTTCCTTGTGTTTAATTACATAAGGAAATTGCTCAATGAACTAACCCACTTAGCATGTCTCTTATTGAGTTTGCCTTGACTTTTCAAATATTTAAGAGATTCATGATCACTATGTATCACAAATTCCTTAGGTAAAAGATAATGTTGCCAAGTTTGTAAGACTCTAACAAGTGCATACAATTCTTTATCATAAGTGGAATAGTTCAAACATGCACCCTTCTATTTCTCACTAAAATAAGCAATAGGATGTTTATCTTGAATTAAAACCCCCCAATGCCCACATTAGATGCATCACATTCCAATTCAAAGGAAGCATTAAAATTAGGCAATGCAAGAATAGGTACATGAGATAACTTATCCTGAAATATTTGGAAAGTAATTTCATGTTCTTGCTTCCAAGAAAAGCTCACGGTTTTCCTCATCAATTCATTCAAAGGAGAAGCAATGGTACTAAAATTCTTCACAAATCTCCTATAAAAGCTAGCTGAACCATGAAAGCTCTCACATCCTTAACACCTTTTGGAGTTGGCCATTGTGTATCACTTTTCTATCATATTGCCATGGTCTACCAAGAAAGATATGACCAGACTCCATACGTACAATATTGATATTACGTTGTCGACACGCACCAAAACAATTTAACTACGTTAATTCTGTAGCACAGGATTAACCTAGGTCGACTCAGAGACACAATCAATATGGTTCTAGCTTCAATTTACTAATAACAGCGATGGGGGAATTTTATCGAATAGTTTTTGTGCGTAAGTAAAACTTGCAAAAACATAAACTAAAATTAAAGAGCAACACAGAAACTAACAAAATTCAAAAAGTGATGTAAAATAGAATTAAAGCATCAATCCAATTCACCTCATCAAGCAATTCGAATCATCATTGTTCTAAGAAATTTATCCTATTATGAAAGTTCATTCAATCTCATTAGAAGCAACTCAATCGACTTAACCTCTAAATTGATTGAAACCACAACCCTAACTGAAATATCATCCAATTAATCAGTGATTAATATTCGAAATTAGGAAACGAATCTATAACCTAATCTGTTTTCAATCCTAAACGCATTCATAATCTTGAAAACAGAATAACAATTGAAGAAGAAGATGAACATTCACATAGAATTCGAAATACCAAACTAGAACTCAAATTCTCCTTGTGCTTGGGTTGGTTCCTTGGATTGAGTGAGGAATTATTGCACGAAAATGGAAGAATAAAAAAACGAAAATGAAGAACAATGAAGAACAAGCAAGAACAGTTGAGAGAAAATGAGAGCAAGGGTTTTGATCCTAAAAACCTAAAAGAAGGAAATGTAAAATTGTTTTTATTAAATGAAATTCTATGTGAAATCTGTCCATCAACAAAACCCATCAATTCTAATTATTTACTATTTACAACCATAAAATTCAAATTTGCAGCCCAAAATTACAAGTGCAGAGGTGCTAACTTCGAAGCTTAAAATGACCCTTAAAATGACAGAATTGGCCTCGGGCTATTTCTAGCAAACTTGTAGGTCTTTTCGTTATCTTTCCAGGGACTTCTAGAATGCTCCATTCGGAGATCGGTAGCACTCTATAGGCCCTGCACAAGTCAGATACATTAAGTGAGCAAAAATCCAAAAATACGCTACAATTAGCAATTAAGCCCACTTACTTGCGTAGGCCAAAAATTGAATTAGAATGGAAAAATAAAAGTCCAAACGAGGTGAAATAAGCTAAGAATGATAGACAAAAATTTAACTAAAAGCACTCTATCACAATATCACAAAGAACATTATCATTATAAGCATTAATAGAAAAAGGAATGAACACTTGAGAATTTACCACCACTTCTCGACTTTCACTAAGTCATTGTAGCTTGTATGGCCTTGGATGCTTTGTGGTTGGTAAGTGTAATTTTTCCACAAGTCTTGTAATAGCCACATTGGTGCAACTTCCCCCATCAATGATAAGTGAGCAAACTTTCTTTTCAACTAAGCACCTTGTGTGAAGAATATTTTCTCTTTGAATCTCCTCTTTTTCTAGACAAAAATTGCTCACCATTCTCCTTACCATCAAGAGATCACCCTCCTCGGTTTCCACTAGTGTGAGTTCTTCTTCCCCTTCACTTGAAAAACTATTTGTCACTTGAAGACTCACTCTTTATGCCTCCATCCTCAAACAAAATCATAGTTCTCTTGTTGGGACATTGGGAAGCAATATTTTCCTTGCCAAGACACTTAAAACACTTGATATTGCTTGATCTTGTTGGAGTTGGATCAACAATTTTTTTGTTAGAGCTCTCTACCTTTTCTTCTTTATTTTTCACATGAGAAACCTCCCTTTTAGGCTTGCCCTTCCTTCCAGCTAGAAGTTGCAGCCCCATTGGTCTTGGAAAAGAAAGATTTTCTCCTCTTTAGTTGTTACTCCACCTTTTGAGTTTTGTGGACTAGCTCGTCAATTGTAGCATAAGAATGTAGCTCCATCACATCTTGAATTTCTCTATTCAAGCCATGAAGGAACCTAGCCATTGTTGCTTCTTGGACCTTCACAATTTCAGCCCTTATCATCATCAATTGCATTTCCTTATAGTAGTCATCAACACTTTTGTAGCCTTGGAAATGTCTTTGGAGCTTATTTTGGACTTCTCTTGCATAATAAGTGGGAACAAATCTTCCTCTCAAGTATGCCTTCTAGTCATTCCAACAATTTAATCTTTGTCTATTCATCCTCCCTATGTCCATTTGAATTTGGTTCCACCACACTAAAGCATAGTCACCAATTCTAGATTTGCTAGAATCACTTTCTTTTCTTCCTTAATTTGTTGGCATGAGAAAATTTGTTCTACTTTCATCTCCCACTTAAAGTAATCTTCGAGATCCTTATTGCCAAAGAACTTTGGAATTTTTATTTTCACTCTATTCAATCATCCATTCCTGCCTTCTCTTTCTTTTCTCATCACCCTCCAATCTTCCTCATCTCTATTTTGCCTCCTAGGATTGTCTACTATGATTTTCTCTTCTATTATTATTTTTTCTTCTATCATTTTCTCTCCAATCACCTGTCTCATTCCTCTCATATTCATAATTTCCTCCATGACAGGAAGCATACTCACTCACCCTCCTATCACTATGAGCCTCTCCATCCACACTTCTCATTGGATGACTCCTCCTTTAGGTCTCCCTTTGTAACTCTTCAAACCTTGCATCCATTTTGGTTTGCAAGTCTTCCATTTGTTTTTGTCATGAATTTCATCATCCTAGAGGTCAGGAGTGACAAAGCCTCATCTCCTATTGAGCTCATCCTTAAAAAAAAAATGGTTAGAAAAAAACAAAATTTATAAGGAAATTCTCACCACTCTCTAAGTGTTTGCCACTCACACTCTTGTTTGCACACTTAATCTAGGCTCTTTCTATAATGTTCTCTCTTTCCTTTTTCCACTCTTATTCCTCTCTATAGTTCTTAAGCAAAAACTTCTAATCAAATCAAGCTTCTTTACTATAGTGAAATAGGAAATAATTCTAGGTTAGACTCAAGAGTCCATGAACAAAACCTTGGAATTTTAAGAGAAGCAACAAAAACAAAAATTTGGAAAAGCATAACTCAAATTGGAATTTAATGAGACAACTCAAGGATTTCATGGACTGTACCAAACTGCACAAGTAGGATGTAACACCCTCATATTTCAATAGATATATTTGTAAATTGTTCTTGTGAGATTATTAATGTGCATTTATATTTTACAAAAATAGTTTAAGGGAAATGATCATATTACCCTTGCCTTAAATCAAAAATTACAAAAATGCCCTTGAGGTGAAAATGACGAAAATGCCCCTGGATATCTTTAAAAATTACATGTCCCTAGATATTTTAACAAGATATTTTAAGATTAAAATTACATAAATACCCTTGGATGTTTTGAAAATGACAAGGATACCCTTAGATATTTTGGATAGATATTTTATGGTGACAATGACCATTATGCCCCTAGGATGAATGCTGAAATTACCATAATACTCTTGTACGCCAAAAATGACCAGATACCTTTAGAGACTCAGGGAAACCTGATAAAAGGATAAAGCACTCTTAGTTAACAAAATATCCAAATAGTTTGTAATAAGAAACTCTAGAATAAAATTTCTAAGAATTTTACAAAATGACAACTTTGAAGCTCTATGTAGAAGAATTCAGGTATTAGAAAAATATGGAAAAAATAATAAATAGAATCTAGAGAATTTTCTCTAAATTGTAGAATGTATAGATTTATTTAATAAAATAGTTTTGTAATTTTAATAGTCAAAAGTAAAATGAACCAATGAGAATTAAAATGAAAAACAGTTTTGTAAGAAAAAGCCTAAATAACACCCTGTATAGATTACTTGTGAGAAATTTTTACTAGGATTGAAGCCAGTCTCTGAACAACTCTAGAATTATATTATTCAATATCATTCTTAAGTAGAAAAATGCAAATTAAATTTTATTAGAAAATACCAAATGCTAGAATAATTTTATTCATTTACAAGATAATATAATATGTAAAGAATGAAGAAAAGCACAAATTTCCCTAGACCTAAGCCTATTCCACTTGCAAATACAATTAGGAAGGAAAAACTTCAAGAAATTGGACACTTGTATGGAGGAGAATCAAGAGCTTTTGTGATTGGACCACTTGGAAAGTAATGCAATAATGACTTATGAGATTTTTGGTAGTAAAGGCATTTTAAATCAATTCTTCAACCCTATATAAAGGAGGGAGGGGACCAAAAAAATCAAGTCCTTTTCCAAGCAAAGTGCATGTGCAAACACTTTCCACATCCCTTTCATCCTTTCACTTTCGAATCCTACATCTCTTTCATCCTTTCACTTTCAAAGAATAAACGTAGAAAACAAACCCCACCATCTTGAAGGATCACGTGGAATCTAGGAGCCTTTAGGAAGAAGTTTGTCAAGCTTTTAAGAGGAAAACAATGTATGTATGGGGAAGCTTTATGATAAATATAGTTTAAGTATTACTTGTGTTGTATTTATAGGGAGGTTTATGCTAAATATAGTTTAAGTGTTACTTTATTCAAGTATGTATAGAATTTCATCTATTTCTTTCAAACAAAGCTTGCACACCATGTGTTTGATGAATTGTTTCAAAGAAATGAAGATATGTTGAGTGTGCTTGGTGTGAAAAAATATTTGGAATTCTTGTGTTGTTGAGTGTCTTATGAATTTTTATGAACTTCATGAGTTCCTATGAATCTTTGTACATGTATATTATATTAAGTTCTATACTGGATTTATGTTAAATTTTTAGCATGTGAAATATAAAAAAAAGATTGATATGGAAAAACAAATATGAGATAAAAAGAGAATCAATCATACATGTTTTATATGCATATGCCTGGCGGGGGCTAGTCCGTGTTATTTGCCTCAAGAAGAGGTGTCGGATAGCTGAAAGAATTGAGATGAGCATTCAGACAAAAGGTGTCTGAGCTGGGGGGTAGTGGTAGTGGGGAGAACACATACCCATGATGATCACATGAAGTGTGGGTGGGAGTCCTATTGCAACACTGACCTACCCTGACTGATCGATCCAATTCCGTGCCAGAGAGTGGGGTTATCTTGACTATGGTACCAAATGATGAGAATTTGAGAGAATCATGCATCATATAAAGAAGATAAGCATGCATCTTATTTTTATGAATGTTATTGTGACTGTATTCTTTTATTTAAACTATGTTTATCATAAACTTACCTTGTATTTTGTGTCTGTGGCTGACACTGCGATGACCTCAATTTATTTGGGTGAGCAGAGGAACAGTAAAAGAATAGCAAGTGGAAGGATTCTGTGGAAGATGTTGGGAAGATATTTTGTGGTAGATATTTTGTTATGTTGTAATATTTATTTGTTTTGGTGATATGTAATATGTAATAGAACTTAGAACAACCTGTAGTTGTTATGTTGGACTGTATTTATTATGGTGAACTGTATTTTATTATTATAAATAACACTTGGTGATGAAAAACTTGTTTATGATCTTGATGATTAGTGCAATTCGTAGGAATTATTTTATGGAAAAGGAAAGGAACTTTCAGCAAAATTTATAACTAATAGGAAAGTAAAATTGAGGTGTTATATAGGATATGCCAAGTAAGTTTAATTGCTAGAAACAAAATTTCATAAAATTTGCATGTCATACAAGTTCACTTAATTTTGTGGTCAAAGGAAATTTTGGAACTTGTAATTTTGTAACTTTGATTTTCTTCTAAATTCTATTTTTCTTTGTATTTTTCCAGCCACAATTCAATAATTTGTTTGGTTGTCCATAATTATTTCTCTTTTGCACTTTGATTATTTCTTTCACAAAATTTTTCAGCTTTTGTTTTCTTTTGAACAAGTTCACAAATTCTTAAAGGAAATTGAATGATTCACGAAAATGATGTATAACAATTGCAAAATTTGCTTATAACAATTCAATTCAGTTTAGGCATGAGAGTAGAATCAAAACAAGTGGTCATATAACACAAAAAACACTACAAACAAAAGTTGACAAGAATCAAAGCTAGAAATTTACAAAATTTTCAATAACAAATGAAGAACATGAAGAACATAAGGACATGAAATCACAAACAACTTGAAGAAAACACCTAGGGTAGGTGGCAAAATCAACCACAAAGCCAACCCACCAGAATTTTTCACAAAAACACAACAACACAAGGAATTGCAATGGATTTTCAGATTTTTGAATGGTGCAGTTTTTTTACCTTTGAAGTGTAAAATATGGGAACACTTCACACTTAACCAAGAGGGGGGGTGAATTGGTTAAAATTGGTAATTTAAAAATTTTCTTGATCAAAATCAGAGTTTTTCCCTTTTTGGATCTTTATCACTTTTGTAACCAAGAACCTTTATCCAAACTTCAATCCAAGAAATGTAATGCTTCAAGAATTTGATAGATAACAAGAAATCACAAGCAAGAAGGATAAATTCAGCCAAATATGCAGAATTAAAACAACACACAGAGAATTATACTGATTCACTTCAAACACTATGAAGCTACATCCAGTTTTCTTCTACTCAACACTAGAGTAAAGTTTCACTATTGTAAATTTCAGTTCTTACAAGTTATTACAAGCCTCTCTTTATCAACCCTAGACAAAGTTCAGAAATCTAAAAGACTATTAGATTCTTAGAGACCAACCCAAACTGAGAACACTACTCAGCAAACCCCTAGAGAGACACTATCTCTAGATTACAAGCAAGAAACTCATTTATAATAGACAAACCAACACAAAATTCAAAAGAGAATTACAACTTCAAAGAATAAGGAAAGAGGTCACCTGATGATCCAAATAATGATATGTATAAGAATGATTTCACCAGGTTGAATGCAGAAAAACAAACTCAGAACATAACTTTCCTTAAGCTTTGAAAAGAGAAAATCTTGCTTCACTCATCCCTTAAAGACCCATAAGAGTTTTATGGAAGCAAGAACTCAATGAACCCAGAAATATCACTTAGAGAATGTTTAGAAAGCCTTAGAATACTCAGAATACGAATTACTCAAGTTAGGAAATCAGCTGAGCATGGGTTCTATTTATAGTGATATTTGTAACCGTCTGTAATCAATTAAAAGCGCTCCTGTAATTGATTATTTAACACTTGTAATCGATTACATACGCTCTTGTAATCGATTAAATTGTTCATAATGATTCTGGGTAACTATAACGAACAATTTAATCGATTATTCTGACGCGTAATCAATTAAATCCTGCATGATGAAAAATATGTTTGAACTACGTAATCGATTACAATAATTGGTAATCGATTAAATCCGACACTATGAAAAATATGTTTGAACTACGTAATCGATTACAATAATTGGTAATCGATTAAACCATAGATATGATATTTTCTAATTAGCTTATGTAATCGATTACGGCTTGGTGGTAATCGATTAAAAGAGTCACTAAGGCAGATTATATGTGATCAAAGATAAAATAATCAATTATTCCGTTAACGTAATCGATTAAACTATTTCTGAAAAATTTCCAAAAAACATCAAGAACAAAATAATCGATTCTTTGCCCATTATAATCGATTAAACCAGTGAAATGCTATTTTTCAAAAAAACACTTAGTTTATTTCAAAAACTTAAAACAATTTACCAATGCCTTGTGATTTAATTCTCAAACTTATGAATGATATGAATGCAATTATTGGATCATCGGAAAGCTTCCTTCCTTTTACATTTGATCACAAGCTTTTCTTCAATGCTTCAAGGGCATGTTGAAAGGTCAAAACAATCCTTTCTTGAATCAATGTTCTTTGTGCTTCAAGCAACTCCCCCTCAAATCAACATGAAGAACTTTTAAAAACTGAACTTGAAGAAGAATTCCACAAGGATTAGGCTCTAGATACCACATGATGTATGGCTGAAACCATTAACCATTGAATTTCCCAAATTTACCTTGCATTGAAACCCACTCTTCAAGAAACTTGAAGAACACCCAAGCTATCTAAGCTTTCATGAAAATGTATGACTAGAAGCTTTCTTTAATGGCAGCAATGGGAGATGGAATAGAGGTTAGGGATGAAGGTGGAAGACACCATGGAGAAGATCTCCAATAAGTCTAGGAAGAATCACCACAATAGCTTGAAGCCATTGATAAGAAACAAGAGGTTCTTGCACAAGAACAAGAGAGAAACTCTCACACAAATTTTAGATTTGTATTAATGAACCAAAGCTAGTTTACATTTAGTTTTGGGCATCTTATAAAGGCCACGAAATTACAAACTAATGCACATGAAATGACAATTCAAATGAAGCTTATAGTGCACACTAAAAGAGCCTAAAGCAAGCTTAATGAAGCTTGTGGTGCAAACTTCTCCTAAGTGACCCTTGGCTGTTCCATTTTTGTAAAAGGTGCAGTATTTTTAGCTTCTAAGTGCATTCAACTAATTTACTAAGTTGCTGCACAAATTACACACAAGTGCACCTACACCTCTTTACATAATTGCACTAAAAAGCCTTTTTATTGTTTCTACTTTTGCTTCTAAATTAAATTGAACTTGAGACATTAAAATCCATCCCTTGTTATCCTTGAGTTAGTGTGCTTCATGCTTGTCCAAATTAGCCTTGATGTGGTCTTGAAGTTATTGGGTTATAGCTCTTATCATGGGTCTTTTAAAGCTCACCAAAGGAAGTGCTTCAAGCTCTCCTTCTAGACCTTTAGCTTGCCATGGACTTCCATCACTTCTAGTAGTTATGTTTCTTATTGCAAAATCTATGTCATGGAGAAACTTCCACTATGGGCTTATCCTTCACACTTGTGCTAAGCTTTTGAATATGTCATGTCTTAATAAGAACACTTAAAGCAACCATTAGTAGCTAAGTTCAATAACTTTGATTTTGATTCATAGTAGTTTGTCATCATTAAAACATATAGTTCCTGGAGCGACTTTGTCTCAACAATGGGCTACTCGGTTGACTAGTCAAGTAGTTGGGGATACCTTATGGTACACAAGCTCCCAAACTCCAAGTTTGATGAGAATGAAAAATCTTGAAAGTAAGAGAAAACCAAAGATGATTAGATAAGATGTAAGCAACCGAGGTGATGATGGATGCAACATGTTTATACCAAGGATGGTGATAAATATGGTCAAATGGTTTTATTTTGTATTCAACTCGAACATTGCAAATGTACAAACAAGACAACTTTTCAAACAAAACATGTTTTGGCCATTTGATTAAGACACATTGTTTGAGAAATATTGTGATCTTACCATATATCGATGCACCTATGAATTTAATGGTTATATCATTTCGAGGGGAAATAAACCCCTGATGATGGTGTTACAAAGGGTTAAAACCCTTGAATATAGGTGGCACTTTGATTTTCCTGCCTCAATAATGAAGTTTTAATCCCTGAGGTCATCACTCTCAATGAGTTAGATCTAAAAATGAAAGGTTTATGAAGAAGTTGTAATTCTTAGTTTTTTTATTAATGATGAGTTGTAAAACTTATAAACACTAGTTGATTAGGATGATTGTTATTGCTTTAATGCTTGATTGTGTGTGATATCATGCATTCATATATCCTTGATAACTTGTTGTCAACACGCACCAAAACAATTTTACTAAGCTAATTCTGTAGCACAGAGCTAACCTAGGTCGACTCAGAGACACGATCAATATGGTTCTAGCTTCAAATCATTGGTAATAATAAGGGGGGATTTTTGTCGAACAGTTGGTATGCGTAAAGTAAAACATGCAAGAACACAAACTAAAATTAAAGAACAATGCAAAAATTAACAAGATTATCAA